>CAMOHE010055043.1:3613-29945 GCA_946598075.1 Artocarpus hirsutus
TTAATGACAATGAAGATAAAAAAAAAATGGCGACGAAGACCTAAAACAGTCAAATCCTAGAATTTTTTCTACAGCTCGGATACCATGTCACAAACTGAGAAAAGAAAAATTATGAAGAAGCTGAGAATGTCACAAACTGAGAAAAGAAAAATTATGAAGAAGCTGAGACAAGAAAAATTATGAGGAAGAATTTTCTTTTTTTTTTTATTCACTTCTGATTTACACTGAGTTAAGCATATATATATATACAAAATAATCCTAGCCAAAAGACTAATTCTATATCTGATCCCATGATTTATGGGATACTCTATAAAGACTAATTCTATATTTGATCCCATGATTTATGGGATACTCTAAAAAAGGAACCTAATCAAATAAGCCTAATTCTAGGGATACAACCTGTTACAGCCAATCTATTACAGCTAATTTGTTACAGCCAATCTATTACAGCCCTATTACAGCTAATTCTTCCCACAGTTATTATTTACTCTCAACTATTCTTTGCTTTTGCAACAAAGGGAATTTAGTGAAGAAGATGATTTATGATGATCCTATAGAGCCTTGTTCATTTAAAAAACCAAAAAACCAAAAACAAAAACAAAAACAAAAAGACCCCTGGACATTGTGGATCCAACTCCATGGTTTCCACATCTCAAAGAGATAAATTATTGTGCTTAAACCAGAGAGAGATTAATTATTTAGCAATAAATTTGAAGAGGAATTTTAGAAGCTCTGTGAAGCAATCAGTAATGGAACAAATAGCTCTCTAGATTTAAACTTAACTACCGATACCTTTGTAGGAAATATATAAACAAGTTCCGACGTAGAATTGAACCACGCCAAACAAAGCTAACTGCCTCAAGAATTTTTATTCTATCACAGAGGCTGGTGGAGAATTTGATATTCGAAACAAATGATGATATGATTCGTAACTTTTCCAATTAACTACAACAAACAAGACAAAATGTCCATTTAAATGAAAATAGCTAATGGAAAACAAACTTCAATTGGAAAATTTTTAGAATCCTCACTTAGTATCGTTCAGTTAATTTTCAATCTCATGCAATAAGAGCCTGCATATAACAAAATAGAGGGTAACTATGACAAGTTGAGGACATTCTTCACAGCTTATTTATCGAAAGAATAGACATTTTGTGCACACCTTATATAGTAATGTGTTGAAGCCAGTTGTATAATGTTTAAATGTAGTTAGTTGTTGGAGTTCGTCTAGTGGATCAAGAATTGTTGTTTGGTTGTAGTTAGAATATTAATCATGTAATTGGTTAGATTTTCGAGTGTGAAGCCTTTGTTCATATTCATTGTCATCATCATAGCAAGTTAGATCCTAAATCTCTCAAATGTATGTTTCTTGGATATATGCCTCCACAGAAAGGCTATCAATGTTTTCACACCCTTTCACTCAGAAACATTTTGTCTCCATGGTTGTCACTTTCTTTAAGCACAAATCATATTTTACTCAAATATAACTCCAAAGGAAGAGTCAAAGAGAGAAAGATTAGTTTCGATCAGCATTTCCAATTCGCAGTTCATCTAAGCATATCATATTCCTTGTCATATTCCTAGTTCACTCCGGGACATTAGTGAGGGGAAGAATGAATCTATTCACAGAACAAAGCAGCAAGTATGCTTCTAGAGAGAAGGGTGGGTGTGGGGGTGGTGGTGTGGGGTGGTGGGGAAGTGTTTGGGGAAGGGCCTCAACATAGCCAATCCTTTAACTTAGACATAGATGAACTATGAGTTTTCTGAGCCATTCTTAGTTAAGCCCAATCTTGATATACCAATAGCCCAAAGAAAAGTCTTGTGGTCATGTACTCGTCGTTTATTTCCAAATTTGTTTCCTACCACAACTTAAACTCATCTTTTAAAGGTTACGGATAATTTCTCCAATTTGAATAAACCCAAGGCTGTTCACAAAGCTCTAGGTAATCAAAAATGAAGAAAGGAAGAAATGGAAAAAATGGAAGCCTTGCAAGTTTGGTGTAAATGAATCTCGACATAAACATTCAGTTTGATAGAAGTATTTATAGGTACAAAGCCAAATTGGTGGCAAGGGGGTTCTCTCAAGCCTATAGAATTGACTATCAAGAGACATTTGCCCAGTTGCCAAATTGAAGACTGTTTGTGTTCTTTTATCCCTTTTAGCAAACATGGAGTAGCCATTGTTGGATATAAAAATGCATTCCTTTGGAGTAATCTTCTGGAAGAAGTATACATGTACGTTCCTCCAAGTTTTGAAGAAACTCTTGGAATTTAGAAAGTTTGCTGACTCAAGAAATCTCTTTATTGTCTAAGAAAATTAATGGAGCCACTCGACCTCCAATTAGAATCACTTATGCAAGAAGGAGACTGAGAAAGGTAACAAAGGAGGGTCTTGCTGGTATGGCTAGGAAAAAGGACAAGGCATGCGCTGAGGTGGATGAAGACAGGTGTGCTATTGGGGGTGTTGAGCTGGAACTTATGCAGTCAGCATGAAGGGGGCAAGCATTGAATACTCACCGGATTTTGTGGAAATTCGGTTAGCAGGAATTAGTAAGGGGGTAACGGTAGTTTGTTAGACTTTGGGAATAGGAAAATCTGTTATGAAGGAATAAGAGAATAAAAGAGAGAGGGGAGTGAGCGGAGAGGGTAGGCAATTTCTTTTTGAATTAGTAGTCATAGCTGGGAGAGTAGAAGGTCTCTCGAAAACCTTCTTATCCTAGCTAATTTTGTAAGAATCCTGTTCTGTTTTGTTAAAAAAAGATCCAATAAATAAGAAGAATTTCCATCACTTCCAGTTAGAATTCTCATTACCTCATTTGAAATCAGATTGTGAGTACCGGATTTAACAATTTGGTATCAGAGCCCAACGATCCGACCATGGCAGCAAGGAAGAACGAGGAAAAGAAGATGGAGGAGTGAATGGAACGAGTAGAAGCAGCGAAGAGCGAGTTGCAACGCGAGTTGGGAGCAGTTAGTACTGAGCTGGAGGCAATGAAGGAAGAGATGAAGAAGATTTCTGGGTTACAGATGGGATTTGAACGCGTGATCTCCAGTTTAGAAGAATTGAAGCTGATGCGGCAACGGGATGATTCTGGCCAAGGTGGAACACCAGCGAATACCGCAGAGGGGACTTCTCACTCTGCCTTGTTTCCGGGAAACGGCGAAAAGGCGGGAACTTCTACGTAAGAGAGGAAGGTGGTGAGGAGGGCACTCAAGAAATTAGACAAGAGCGTGAAGGGGGATGAGAACGGAGTGCAGGACACGGCGAGTGGAGATGCCAGTTTTTGAAGGTCAGAACCCAGATGGCTGGGTATTTCGAGCAGAGAGATATTTTATGATGAATCGACTTAATGATGACGAGAAGTTGGAAGTGGCTGTTGTGAACTTTGACGGCGAGGCCTTGGCCTGGTTTCAGTGGGAGGATGGCCAGCGAGCTATTCGGAGTTGGGCGGAGCTTAAAACCATGATGTTGGAACGTTTTAGGCCAACTCAGGAGGGGAACCAATACGAAAAGTTTCTGGCGCTCCGACAAGAGACTACGGTGCGTGATTTTCGCCGCCAGTTTGAACTCCTTGCAGCGCCGTTGCGGGAGGTGCCGGAGCAGATTCTGGAGAGCACTTTTGTTAATGGTCTACGACCAGAAATTAGGGCAGAACTAAGAATGTTGAAACCCCATGGATTGGGCCGAATCATGGAGTTGGCCCAACGGATTGAGGATAAAAATTTGCAACTTAAGCCCAACAAAGCACAAACTCTTCCCAGCGTAATTTCCAAGCCCAATCCTACATCTCCAGCTTTCTTCCATAAAAACTTACCTATGGGGCCTGGACGAGCAACACTGGTGGGAGAAAAATTGAAGAATCCTCCATTTGCTTCTTTCGGTCGGCTCACTGATGCAGAAATTCAGATTAAATGGGAAAAGGGATTATGTTTTCGCTGTGATGGGAAGTTTTCAATTGGTCATCGATGTCCAAACAAAGAGCTGCAGGTACTTGTTATACAAGAAGAGGAGATACAGGAAGACTCGGGAGAGGAGACTACTAAGGATTGGATGCCGGCTACGGAAATGGTAGAAGTATCCCTCAATTCTGTAGTCGGATTGACAACACCTCGCACCATGAAGCTCAAGGGGACGATCGGGTGTCACGAGGTAACTGTCTTAATTGATAGTGGTGCCACCCACAATTTCATCTCTGCTCCTTTAGTCAAAAAATTGGACTTACCCATGGAAAAAACTAGTGGTTATGGGGTGGTAATGGGGACTGGAATTGCTGTCAAAGGTGAGGGAATCTGCCGGGGAGTGGGTCTTTCACTACAAAATTTAGAAGTAATTGAAGATTTTTTACCACTGGATTTGGGAAGTTCCGACGTTATTCTTGGAATGCAGTGGCTGGAAACTTTGGGACCTATGCAGGTGAATTGGAGTAACTTAACTATGAAATTTAAAGTGGGAAAGTCACAGATTTGTTTGCAAGGGGATCCGGGATTATGTCGTGCGTCTGTTTCCTTGAAATCCATGATGAGGGCAGTCCAACATGAGGGACAAGGGCTGCTTTTGGAACTTGGTAATATTACCTTGGGGTCGGAACTGAAAGCGGGAGAAGGGAAGGATATTCCGGAGTTTTTCAAAGGAATTTTGGCCAAATGGGCAAGGGTTTTTCAGATTCCATCAGGACTACCGCCGGTTCGTGAGAGGGAGCATGCTATTGTACTTAAAGAGGGAGCCGCGCCTGTCAACGTTCGGCCATACAGATATCCTCAAATTCAAAAGGCTGAAATTGAAAGATTGGTGGGAGAGATGCTCGCGGCCGGGATCATCCAACCAAGTGTAAGTCCTTTTTCGAGTCCAGTATTATTGGTTAAGAAGAAAGATGGTAGTTGGCGGTTTTGCGTGGACTACCGTGCACTCAACCGAGAGACGGTACCGGACAGATTTCCAATTCCGGTAATAGAGGAGTTGTTGGATGAGCTACACGGCGCTGTTGTTTTTTCCAAAATAGATCTTAAGTCTGGGTATCATCAGATTCGTGTGCGACCTAAGGATGTTCCAAAGACAGCATTTCGCACTCACGATGGCCATTACGAATTTCTGGTAATGCCATTTGGCCTTACTAATGCACCGGCTACATTCGAATCATTAATGAACGAGGTATTTAGGCCGTTCCTCCGGAAGTTTGTTTTAGTCTTTTTCGATGCTATCTTGATTTATAGTCGAACATGGGAAGAACACTTGGAGCATTTGGAGGAGGTTCTCAAGCTGCTGCAAAAGCATAAGCTTTATGCTAATGAAAAAAAATGTCTCTTCGGACAATCAAGTATTGAGTATCTCGGGCATATCATAACGGAACAAGGAGTTGCAGTAGATAACTCCAAGGTCGAAGCAATGTTGAAATGGCCTGTACCTACAAGCTTGAAGGAGTTGCGAGGATTTCTCGGCCTTACCGATTATTATCGCAAATTTGTGGCAAATTATGGGACCATTGCTCAGCCGCTTACTAATATGCTTAAGAAGGATAATTTTGTGTGGGGAAAAGACGCCGAACAGGCTTTTCAAGAACTTAAGCTAAGGATGGTGGAAGTTCCAGTGCTGGCGTTACCAAATTTCAACAAAGAGTTCGTTGTGGAAACCGATGCATCGGGGGTTGGAATAGGAGCGGTATTAATGCAGGAGCAACGCCCGATCGCGTATTTTAGTCAAGCTCTATCTAACCGAAACCGCTTGAAGCCAGTTTATGAAAAAGAGTTGATGGCAATCGTCCTGGCTATTCAAAAATGGCAACCTTATTTGCTAGGACGACGCTTTCTAATACAGCTGACCAAAAGAGCTTAAAATTTTTCCTTGAATAGCGGGTAATTGGAGGAGATCATCAGAAGTGGCTGTCCAAGCTATTGGGCTATGAATTTGACATCCAATATAAACCGGGCTTGGAAAATAAAGCTGCAGATGCTTTGTCTAGGTTACCAGCAACAACATAATTAAGTGTCCTGACCGCTCCAATGGTCCTTAATACTGAGGAGATAGCGCAACAAGTGGAATTGGATGAGCGCCTAGCTCGGATTAAGGCTGATTTGCAGCAAAATCAGCAATCACATCCGGGTTTTTCATTGGCCCATGGGAGGCTACTTTATGAGGGACGGTTAGTGATTCCACGGGACTCTCCCATGATAGCAGAATTGCTCCGTGTATACCATGACAGCATAATTGGAGGTCACTCCGGAGTCTTGAAGACCTATCAACGACTAGCCGCAGAATGGTTTTGGTTTGGTATGAAGTCGGATGTGATGAATTTTGTAGCAAAGTGTGCTGTGTGCCAAGAAAACAAGTATATAGCCTTGGCACCGGGAGGCTTGCTACAGCCTCTACCTCTACCGGAACGGGTTTGGGAGGATTTATCTATGGATTTCATTGAGGGACTACCCAAGTTAGAAGGCTATAATGTCATATTTGTGGTAGTCGATCGACTTAGCAAATATGCCCACTTCATTCCGCTACGCCATCCTTTAACTGCCTTTTCAGTAGCTTCTGTTTTTATTAAAGAGATAGTGCGTCTACATGGGGTTCCACGGATAATTATCTCCGACAGAGACAAGGTGTTTTTGAGCATGTTTTGGACAGAACTTTTCAAACATTTAGGCACCACCCTAAGGAGGAGTACGGCATACCACCCGCAAACGGATGGGCAAACCGAGGTAGTGAATAGATGCCTTGAGACTTATTTGCGTTGCTTCGTTTCGGATGTACCAAGCAAATGGGTGAAATGGTTGCCATGGGCTGAGTATTGGTATAATACTTCTTTCCATACGGCTACTAAGACAAGTCCATTCAAGATCTTATATGGTAGGGAACCGCCACCTTTGATTCGCTATGACCTCAAAGCATCGCCGGTGGGGGCAGTCGACCAAGAACTGTTAGAACGGGACGCAATGCTGGAAATTATTAAACAACAATTAACCAAAGCACAGCAGAAAATGAAAAGAATGGCTGATGAGAAAAGACGCGAAGTGGAATTTGCTGTGGGAGACCTTGTGTATTTAAAACTACGGCCTTATCGTCAGAAAACTCTCGCGCAGCGTCGTAATGAAAAGTTAGCAGCCAGATTCTATGGTCCTTATGAAGTTATAGAACGTGTTGGTCCTGTGGCATATCGTCTCCAACTACCGCCTACCACTGCAGTCCATCCTGTTTTTCATGTTTCCCAGCTTCGGGCTGCTGTAGGCGCTGCCAAACCAGTCTCTTCTTTACCAATCCAGCTGACTTCGGAATTGGAATTAGTCTCTCAGCCAGCGGCATTACGTGGAGTACGCCAAATTACTCGAGGAGCTAAGACTGAGTTGGAGGTCCTTATCCACTGGAGTAATCTCCCTGAGCATGCTGATACGTGGGAGTCATTTGATGTCATTTCTACACAATTTCCTGAATTCCACCTTGAGGACAAGGTGAGACTTTGGGCAGGGGGTACTGATGGAGCCACTCGACCTCCAATTAGAATCACTTATGCAAGAAGGAGACTGAGAAAGGTAACAAAGGAGGGTCTTGCTGGTATGGCTAGGAAAAGGGACAAGTCATGCGCTGAGGTGGATGAAGACAGGTGTGCTATTGGGGGTGTTGAGCTGGAACTTATGCAGTCAGCATGAAGGGGGCAAGCATTGAATACTCACCGGATTTTGTGGAAATTTGGTTAGCAGGAATTAGTAAGGGGGTAACGGTAGTTTGTTAGACTTTGGGAATAGGAAAATCTGTTATGAAGGAATAAGAGAATAAAAGAGAGGGGAGTGAGCGGAGAGGGCAGGCAATTTCTTTCTGAATTAGTAGTCATAGCTGGGAGAGCATAAGGTCTCTCGAAAACCTTCTTATCCTAGCTAATTTTGTAAGAATCCTGTTCTGTTTTGTTAAAAAAGGATACAATAAATAAGAAGAATTTCCATCACTTCCAGTTAGAATTCTCATTACCTCATTTGAAATCAGATTGTGAGTACCGGATTTAACAAAAATCTCCAAGGGCATACAATGAGAGATTCACTAGATCAGTTCAGCAGATGGAATTCATGCGAAGTCAACGAGATCATACCATGTTCTTCAAACATGATGGAGAAAAAATCACAACCTATTTGTGTATGTTAATTGAAAAGTCCTGACAGGCAATATAATTCATTGTAATGAAAAACTTAAAGAAGAGGCTTGCTCGAAAATTTGAAATCAAAGAATTCAGTAATCTTTGGTACTTTCTTAGAATTTAAGTTGCTAGGTTTAAGATAGGGAATTTATTAGCTCAATTAAATTAAATAATAAATCTCCTAGAAGAAACTGGCATGTTGGGCACAAGCCATGTGATACTCTGATAGATGGAATCATAGGATTGGAGCAATCACAGATTGTACTGCAGTGAACAAAGAAAACTCTTAGAGGCTGGTTAGTAAGTTGATCTACTCTCCCATACTATACCTGATATCACTTTTTGTTGTGAGTGGTGTTAGTCAATTTATGCATGCTCTAAATAAAGAACATATCAATGTTGCAATAAGATTTGAGTTACCTGAACAAAAACTATTGGAAAAGGTCTCTAGTTCTCCAAGTTCATCTCTCTAGAGTTTGAAGCGTATGCAGATTGGGCAGGTTCAATAAGTGATAGATAATTTACTTCCGGATATTGTACCTTTGTTGGAGGTAACTTGAGTAAGAAGCAATAAGTTGTAGCTAGATCAAGTGCTAAAACAGAATTCAAATCTTTCGCTCACAATATTTGGAAAAGATGTGGCTAAAATCACAATTGAAGGAACTCAAAGTTGACAATGGAGGAACTATGATATTGTACTATGATAACAAAGCAGCCATTAATATTGGTCATGCATCCAGCACGACCGAACAATGCTTGCTGAGTTGCTGACATAGATCCACGCTTTGTCAAAGAAAAACTAGACAATGGTCTAGTTTGTATATTGTTTGTCTCAACCAAAGATCAAATAGTTGATGTTTCCACAAAAAGGCTTCCAAGAGAATCTTTTAAATCTCCGAGGGGCAAGTTGGGAATGATAAAATCTTTTAAGGTTGAGGGGGAGCATTGAAGCCATTTGTGTATATATAATGTAGTTAGCCCTTGGTGTTTATCTGGTGAAATTAGAGTTGTTTGGTTATAGTTGGAGCATTAATCATGTAATTGGTTAGATTTAGTATATATAAGCTTGTAAATTCTCTAATAATGATATGGAAGCACTTTCAATCCCTAACCATCTACATAAGGACGTATGTACATGGCCATTTATGTAACCAAATTAATTTTGATTTTAGTCAGGAATGGAATTGCCTTAAATTCTTATACCGATTCTTAATAGGGCAGCAATTAAAAAACACTCAGATTGAACAGAAAGTATAGGACACTATTCAACCTCAGTTACGTTTGTTAACATCCCAGATTTTTTTGTTTTGAAATGTTTAACATCTAAGAACTTCATAAGAATTCTCAAAATCAACTTAAGCAAAACAAAACACCAATGAGGTTGCTAGGACACCATATATTATCAAATACAGAAGCAAGACAAGTATAGGAAATTAAAAAAGCCCAAAACAATACAAAACCAAATGGTTAAAAAATGAACTAACCTCTGTTCCATCAGAAAGCACTTTGGCCAAAACGGGTATCTCATATTGGTAAGATTTTTGCCAGAAAGGATTAGTGGTAATATCCCTTATCTAAAAAAAAAAACACAATTTGACGTTTAAAAAACAGACGAGAAGCGTCTAAAATTAAATTAAAAAAGAGAGAATACAAGAAAGGAGTGCTGGTACCTCTAAATCAACGTCGTGGAGAGAATCAGGGCCAGACAATAAAAAGGCTGCTTGAAGCTTTTCTTTGAGGCCATCGCACAAACAGCATTCGGGCTTTGAGTAAAGGATGAGTTTTCTTTGGGCCTTTCGAGGAGGAGGAGGAGGAGGAGGAGGAGGAGGAGGAAGAAGAAGAAGAAGAAGAAGAAGAAACAGCTAAAGGAGCAAAGACCCACCTGGGTTTGTACCTTGTCAGTAACATGCCAGAAGTAGGTCTGATTCCCATGGCCAGTGCAGCTGCCATTGCCATTTCTTTCAACTCCTCTACTGCTGTCCTGTCGGATGTTTAATCGAGCAACTCGGGTACATATGCAAACGGTCTTTTTGGAGATAACTACTCACCTCGCTTCTAGACGTGTGGCAGTGGCCACGTCGTAGAACAAAAATATTGTCAGATTATTGTAGGTTACTTATACAAAATTATTAAATAAATTACTTTTCTTTTTCACTTTTATACTAAAAATTACAGTTACAAGTATATAAAAATCAATTTAACTCTTTTTTTTTTTTTGTTGCTAAATAAGCAAAACGCCATTTTATTCATTATATACCCAAAAAAAAAAAAAAAAAAAAAAACTTTTTAATGAGTGGACAAACATTTTTCAAATTTTTTAAAAATTTAAGGGTCTAATTTTGGTCAACAATCACTATAAACTAATAGAGAAGGCGTCCCTCTAATTTTTTTTTAAATCATAGGGTGTTGACACAATTTGTTTTCGTCAAAGGAGCATCTTTGTTATCTTTACAAAAACACAAAAAATGTAGATGTAAAAGGCCTAAATTTATATTGAAAATATAATAATTGTATCTATTAAGTGGGACCCTTGGTCACCGGTGATGAATCTGCACTAGTTTAATTAAAGGTCTTAATCTCACATCAATTTATAAAAGACAACACATAAATTATAAGCAAAAGCGATGCATTTAAAATAAATAATCAGACCAAATTTATAGCGGTTTGCTATATGAATACAACTGCGTCCACTGCTAGAGCTATATTTCACCATGTAGAGAATATAAGCACAATAAATATGCAAGAAAGATTCTATGAAAGGAATGAAAAGGCTGGTTGTTGTGGCAATGCTCGGATGTGCTGAAAAGGTATAGTTCTCAGCTAGCCGAACCAAATAAACAACTGTGACCCCGACATCATGATCACACCCTCAATCGCATGAACTAGTGTTTGGCCGACCACTACTTATTTGACCATGCCCATAGTTCAAGCGAATTCTAAGCCTTGGTTTAGTTGAACTCCTTGGACTTTGACCAAGTTAATGCTCGGCAGAGCCAATACTTGCCGTACAGGGTAGAAGCAATTAGGCAACGTGCCACAAAAAATTGATGTGGATCGATATATAACATGGTCTGTAAAAGTGTTGCAGAATAGGCCATGGCCTTGATACTCGCACTTATTTTATCCTTCAATTATTTAGGGTTTCATTTCCTTGTCTCTCCATCTTTTCTATCTTGTAGAGGAGGCCATCCCACTTCTTCATCATTGTGTCATTTGACTCTATTCACCTGAAGTTCATCAAAACAGCAACGCCACATGAGGAGATCTAGTCGTAAATCCTTCTCGACAACTCTCGCCTTCTTCACTCAATCATCATGGTTACCAAGTCTTCTCCATAGATCTATGGCATGTACCCAAGCATCACCATCTCGAAGATCTTTCTGTCACGTAGTTGTCTTCTTCTTAGAGATGGTGATCCTGTGATGTTGAATGACAACAATCCTTCTAATACATATCGCGACATCATTTTAGAAAAGCTCAGCACAATCTATAATCAGTGAGCACTTCTTCGCCTTTTTGAGGAGATCTTCTCTTCTCTTTTCAACATCAATGCCTCACTAACAGATCTCATTTCTTGTTGGATCTTCAATGCACGTTGCATGGTGACCAACTTTGTCTTTGTGATTCTTATGATTTTTTTTTTATTATTTATGTATTTGTGATTCTCACAGTGTTAGATTTTTTTTTTTTATTTTTTGGTGATATTAGTAGATTTTGATTTTTTTGTGATTGTTTCTATGTATAGTGGCACATAAATGGTGGTAATGCCTTTAGCAGTTGTTATTAATGGTTGGTTGGCAACTTATTATTATTAATGGCTGGTTGGCAACTTATATCATGTTGGATGCCAATTGAAATCATGGTGGATACTATTGATTAACAAGTTGTTGAATAATAGTATTGGAGCCGGATATTTGTCGGTAATTAGGGATATATATGTGTGATGACCAAGCCAAGACATTGTCTACAACCTGGCATTTATCAATCCAAGCCTAAGATTTATGGTATTCACGTAAACCACTAAGAGAAGCATACAATTTGACCACCATGCGGCACAATCTAACCCTCTAACTGTAGAGCATCCCACTTATAGGATCTTGACAATCTTTGTTAAAGGGCAACTTTTATGAAATCCCCTAAACCATGTCATTTGGGTCAACATGACATCTAAACTTTGAAATATACTTGTTGTAACCTTGAATTAATTGTCGATGGCCATGAAATCTATTGTTTTTCTCGTTTATGGCCACAAAATCTATCATTGAAGATGCATATTTTCTTGTCTCCTATCACTGAAGATATAAGGAGATCTATGTCGCCTGTTGTCCGTTGTCGAGATCAAGCTGACTCGTTGCCCATCACCATCATCCAGAGCCTCTTTGCCCATCGCCTTGTCACCCATCATGGAGATAAAGAAAGAGAGTCGTGCATAGAGAGAGAAAGTTGATAGAAAGGAATGACATTGATAGGAGAAAGAGAGAGAGAAAAAGGGAGGAAGATGAGAAAAAAAAAACCCTAATTCAAGCTGAGAGTACTTTGGTCTATACATTCATTTAATTGTTGATGTGTGACATTTACTATTCTTTTAAATTATACTTGACATGTGCTACTAAAATTTTGTAAATCTTACATTTTTACCACTTCCCTATTATTTATAAAATTATATGTGTAGATTACAAATCGACGCCAATAATGTCCCAGGCTTGTCATTGATTTAGGCGAGCAATTTCTTAGCCTGAATTTTACCTTTTCAATGCCCTCTTTGGCCATTTCACTCCACTCACTCAGTGTCCTAAAAAGAGGCCAGAAAGTCATGCAAAAGAATTCAATTTATTCTACAATTTGGAGCAATAAAACCTTGCATAGTATGACATTGATTCCAAACCTACTCATTATACATTTTTCCATATCTACCCAACATATTTAAATTATATACATATCCAAAAATTTATAGAAAATTTTAGGGAAATTATAATCGTAGAATCTACTATAGAATGCTCCATCTTCTAGATTCATTTTTATATAAATAAATTACATCAAAACCCTAGACTGTTGTTAGTTTATACATGGGAATTTAAGAAAGTAAGAAATTCTTAGTGGTGATTATACGCCATATCTTATTATAATTATATGAGCAAGTCCTAGATACATCATTCTAACCTCCAAGGAACCATAAACGTCAATAACTTAGCATTAACAAATAATAGTTAATTACTATTCACCATACATTTCCATGCTAACAAATAATCAGTATCACAAAAAAAAATATATTAATGCACATATAGAAACCTTAGGCTGACGTCCCTCTTAAATATCAATTCAATACATAAGAGAGAAAAATTAGATTATCTAATTTATGTCTATCACATCCGATACCAAGTGTTGGAAAACTAGTTTGGTGATGCATCAAAATTTTATAAAATTTATTTAATCACCTGGTGTCTAACTCATGTTCCCATAAACTATAAATTAAATCTAATTTATAACACCCATTGTAGACTAAAAACAATGCTTCTGACTTAACAATTTTTCAAAGAAATCTCTATTGTTAGATCTTCAATGCTATGCTCTTCTTTTAGACCATTTTATTTATGGGCATAACTATAATTCTTGAGAAATTTTCAAGTTCATTACACATATAATAATTAAGAATTGTGTTAGTCGACATACGTGTTACAAGGATTAGTGTTTAAATCTAATTTTTATGATAAATTCAATAAGAGTAAATATGAGATTTATAATATTAAAAATCACGGCATAGTCTTAAGTAAAGAAAGAATGAAATAAGGATAACAGTTAGTCGACAAACAAGGAAAAATAAGTTAGAAAGTTAATTATTACAGAATGTATTGTAACAGATTTTGAAACAAAAATATAGTTAAAGAAAAATATTGTATAAAAATATGGAAATTATACAATATAAAAGTTAAGCAATATAAAATTATGTTGTATGAGAATAATGCGATATAAGATTTATGCTGATAAGATTAAGCAGCCTACGAATTACACTATGTAGAAGACATGGATAAGTAAGGAATCTTACATAAGCTCACAATAGTACAAGAAATATTCCAATAATATAGGAAAAATACTGTCAGTGTAAATTAAGATTAATAAAAGGATGATGTGGGGCCCACTTGGATGGTCTAGGTAAAACCTTAGTCTCACAAACTATGTTAAAGTTTGTATATTTATATACATACGAAGTGTTTGATACATGTTAAGGGTTATATGTAAAAAGGAACATATGGCATGATTATAGGGTATGATATACGGATGATGATGATGATGCCAAGACGAAAAACAAGGATTTTAAGTTAGAAAGACAAAGTAGGACAAACATTGTTATATGCACAAAGTTAAGCATTTCGGACCATGGTATATTAAATAGATATTATGGCATGATTATTTAGAGTATTACATGCTTAAAAACATGTTTAAGAGGGTTAAAGTGAGATTAAACTCTACCAAAGCAATTTATGCAAAAATTATGTCATAAAAGTGTTTTAAGGGCCTTTTTGAAAGATTTAAGTATATAAGGTCCTTAGAGGCCGAATTATTTTCTGTGTAAGATTTATTGGAAACGTCGTGTCAGGCAACTTTCATGAAGAAATCCTAGTCGAATTTTGATTGAATCAAGTTGAAAAAGTTATTTTTGGTTTAACCCATCCAAACGCTCTATGAAGATAAATGATTTTGAGAAAAGTTAAAACAAAAAAATTGTAGATCTTATCAAAATTGTTAAAAAAAAAAATTGTAGATCTTATCAAAATTGTTAAAAATTACGAAAGGAACACGAAAATTTCACACATATTTAAGTTGCGAATTTTACATGATTTAATCACAAAATTGCAAAACAGTTAAATGAGAAATATATTTTGAAATTGTTTGAACTAGGCCAAAGAGCTTTTGTAAGTTTTAATCCTTATCAAAATTGACATAAGACAGTTATTTTAGGTCCTAGGGGCAAAAATGTCAAGATTTTATATTTTGGGCCAAAACTATAAAACCATGTGGAACTGGATTTTTCCACTATAAAATGCTGGTTTCTATACTACAATGGACATTGAGTAAGCATAAATTTGAAGTTTGAATGAATTTAAAGTTTTATCAAGAAAAGAAAGAAAAAACATGTTAAGGGAAAAATCATCAAGATTTTTATATACGGGAAAAAATCGTAAAGTTTTGATAAAATAGGCTTTTTGCAAAAGGAAAACTGATGTTTTGCGTTCCGTAACATTACGAGTATCAAGGAAATGAATGTTTAGATTTAAACAAGTTCAGAATGTTTTCTAAGACCCGTCAAGGGCAAAACAATCATTCTTCATAAAAATGGCCAAAACGGACTCCAAAACATCAGATTTAGAAAATGCCTCTTAGTAAGAATTTTTCCATAACTCGTTAGTGTCCAAATGATAATTTGAAAAAAAAATAGTAAAATTACGTGACTAACAAAAAAACCCGTTAAGGGTAAAATTCTCATCTTTAAGAAAACCGCTAAAACGGATCATGAGCACTTCGAATTAGCAAAACGCCTTTAGATGAAAAATTATCCGTAATACGTTAAGTAACAAAACCGTCAAGTTAGCCAGGGAATTTGACTAAGAGACGTTCGAGTTAAGTAAAGAAAAGTTGAATCGATAAGAAACGAGGTTAAGTATAAGGCATAAAAGTTCAATGTTTAAGTTATGTTATCAATCAAGTAGGTTTGAAATTTAAAAAAAAAAAAAAAGTAAGCTAAATAGCCAGGTTTCGTTTTAAACAGGACATAAAGCCGACTAATAAAAGGAAAAGGGTAAAGTAAGAATATTAAAGCACTACTCTGGTAAGTTTTAAACCTCACTATGTCATGCAAAAAATGATTTTCAAATGTTTTTTGTATATTTGAAGTATATTTGCATTTATTATTTATGATATTTTAAAAGTTCAAGTTATGATTTGCAATATATTTGCATTTGCTATGTTTAATGTTTCAATGCTAAGTTATAGCATAAGGTATGATTAGCATTGTATATGCTCACTAAATTTTACAAGAAAATAAATCAATGATGATAATTAAAGTGTTGTACCAGCCTCCTAGATATGAGATATACAAGTTATGTTAAAATTATAACTTCATTGTTCGATGGTCTTAAGTCTTCTATAAGAGAAGCATTGTGTTTATGATCTCATAATTGATGTGTTGGTACATATGCTTAAGCCCTCAAGATATAGAAGTGATAAGAACAATGATTTTAAGTAGGTTATGAATAATCATAAGGAGTTCATAATTGGATGTACATAAATGACCATAAATAGAATTATGTATTATGATCTTGCTTGTATTTTTTTCTATGATATGTTTATGAAAAACATTTTAAGAAATGTTTTACAAAAAATGTTCACGAAATATGTTTAGAAGAAAGGGTTTATGAAGAAAGTTTTATGAGAAAAGTTCAAAAGAAATGCTTTACAATGAATGTTTTTAATGTTTAATGATATTCTGTTTGAAATTATTGAGTGCAAGCTCTGTACAAGTTCCTATATGCTGTAGGTAGTCCTACAAGATACTAGTGTATCTGGTTAGTGAGCTCGACACTATGATGGTAGATGCGATGACTGGTTATGGATATCACTACAGAAGCTTTCCACTGTGTTAAGAAAAAAATTTTCTACTATTTAAAGAGAAAAATGATTTAAAAAGTTTTGTGAAAATAAATGTTTACTCAACAAGTTTTAAGAAAGGCTTTGAATGATTTTAAAGTCAAGTTTTAAGGTGTGTCTCAATTTGTAGATGCAATAGTTTAAAGTATGTTTAAAAAAATTACCCAATATTTTCTTACTAGTAAGAGGATTAAGTTAAGGAAATAAATTTAAACAAGATAAGTAATGAGTCGAAAAGGCAAGTCGTTACAACAACTTATAAAATCTCTACCATAGTTACACTCTTTCCAACCACTATAGCTTGGTTTGGCAACGTCGTTGGAACTTATTAGTTCCAACTACTATAGTATAAAGCTCTTATATGCGATAATGTAAAATAAAAGTATGCTATAATATAAAGCTCTCACATGCTACAGTAAATTGGTTTCAACTTATTAGTTCCAACTGCATTCCCAAACACACCATATAGTGCTGATGAATTAGTGTTATTAAAGATGAGTAATGAAAACTATAATCTCTTTAATTTGCACTATGATGGTCTAACAATAAATGAAGACCCAAGGGCTATACTTATAGAAGTGGTAGGATGAGTCAAAAGTTTATTAGGATTAGGAGATAGTTTTTCTTTTCTCCATTCTATAGTTGGCATTCACGGTAGATAAAAGCTCTTTGAATTTCATGCAAAGCCTTCCTTAAGAAATGTAAAAATTTAATTAATCACAACGTAGAGAATTTATGATTTTCTATATAATTCAAGATAATTCCAATTCAAAAAAATTATTTACTTTAAATAATTGTAAATAATTATCATTTATTCAAATATGACTAGGATTTAAATTAATTATTCAAATACCAAATTTAAATAATTATTTATTTAAAATTCTAATTACCAATTTGAATAATTAATTCCTAAAATTAATTAAACAATTAATGCCCAATTAATTGCAAAGTGTGGTGCCAACTCTAGTAGGAATGCACCTATAATTGTCACGAAGTGGACTGTGTCCTATGCAGCCCGTTAATCCCAGGGGCATGACTTGCGTATACTTCTGCCTTACCGGTGGTAATCTTTATTTCCTTGATCTATCATAAAGGAATTAATGAACTAGCAGTGTGACCATATAGACATATATACTATCAAGCTCTAATGGTAATAGATAAATTAATCTTAGATTAGTTTTTTGTTTAGTTATTAACTTCAGGTGTCACTTCACTATAGACTCGAAGTTGCATTCTTGATATACACCATCTTTATATCATTTAGCCTATTTATTGTTCCACATCCATTTCTTATCCATTTGCAAGTTCTAAATTAAAATATCATATTCAGTGAACTTTTACAAAACCAAAATATAATTTTGATTATAGTCAATTTCATACACAAATTTTAAAGTAACACATAGTAAACCATTATTATTTTACTAATTAATCTATTCATAAAACCATAAATATGCTTAAATCCATAAATCCACAATTTGAACCCTAAATCATGCTTATGAATCCATATAAAAAGTCAAAAAACTAAAAACCTAATATTTAATGCAATCAATAACATCAAAAAATAAATACATATGTAATTAAATCACTTGCAAACAAAGAGAAGGAAAGGGATGGCAATGTGGGAGGGCAATGGAGAGTCAATTTTTGTTGGTTTGGGCTTCTTCCGGAGGATTTGTTTTGCATTCTGCTATATTTTGCAAAATACTAGTGAGTTAATTAAGCGACCATTCTATTATGGTTTTGTATAAAAACCATCGCATAAGATGCTTCCAAAAATAGGAAAAAAATAAAAACATTACATGATGATTTTTAAAGAAAATCATTGTTGAAGTTTAGTAAATCTGGAGGGTATGGTATGTCGGGGGTGTACACGTGTATGTCCTTGATTCATTAGTGGTGGTTACAACAAAGTCAAAGGTCTTTAAGAGATCAAAGGTAAAATATAGTGAAGCCTCTAATGAAATTATAGGGATGGTTAGGTCTGACGTGATCTAGATGAGAACAGCTCCCAAGGCCAACTTTGTTGCTATTCTTGCCAAACCGTAATCACCAAGGAAGACAAAGTAAAGCTATATGTCGATGAAGTAAAGGGAAAAATAAGCAAAAAGTTGATGGAGATGATTCCTAGAGAAAGTTTCTCTGGGGGTTTAAGGCTATTGATTTGGCTAGTAATGTCTCACAGCTATAGCAGGCTTGGTGGTTTCTCAATATGCATAAAATCCAAGAAATAACAAACAAAAAGTGTTTTCTAATAGAAAAGTTCATAAAAGATTTATATCTTCTTTCAAGGTCCACTTATTGATGGCTAGTTCTTACTTCGCTTTCTCTTTCAAAATTCTATTTTCAGATCTTTAACCATTTCAAATACTTGTTTACCTATTAAAGGCCAAGAAACATCTCTTTCTTTGGTGTTACTATCAAAAGCTCTCCTTTGTTTACGATCGTGATGATTCTTAGGCAACCATCTTCTATGGTCTTAGTGTGTTGAAATAAAGAGAGGAGCTAGGTATTTATAGGAGAAGAATGGGGGATTTCTAATGGTTACTTTGAGAAACATGCTTTATGTTAGGATCTGACCTGTAATAAGGTATTCCCTCCGAAGAAAGTTCATCATATGGCTTTCTAAGTATGGCTTTTATTCATACTAAAAATAGCATAATCTGAGGACGAAAATTCATATTTTAGGCTGATCAAGCCCTTTTTTTAGATTTCCAGCTTTAGATTAGATTGTGTCAAGTTGACTAGGGTTGAATTTGCTATCTCTGGTATACACGCCCCAAGCACTGCCCTGAGGCATAGTTGTAGGGGTTCCTAGAGGCATGTCAAAGGCACTTCGATTACAATCCTTAACGTAAAACCTAATCATATTCCAAAGTTTTTTTTTGGCATTTTTAGTGGTTTTCTTAGGTTTTTTGGCCAATTTATGAGGTTTTTCATGGATGATCTTTAAGGGTGGAAAATGAGCTTTTGGGTTAGTCCCTCTATCACTTCTCTATTTTAACCCAAATAATTTAATCCACTCAAGTGGGATCAAAATTAGATTGTGCAAAAAGGAACAAGCCTTTTTGCTTACTTATGGCCTATCAAACCACGACGACATGAGTTCTTTGAGTGTTACTCAGGTCGATATATTGAGCTCATTCATGTCAAAGGATGGGATCTTAGGCCTAGGCCTCCAAAAGTGTATGGTAAAAAAAAAAAACCATCAATAACCTTGTGTAATGTATAGCTCTCACACAATAGTTTTCTAATAATGTGATTGTCATCGTATGTTAACATAAAATGACGGTTTTCATGTTTTTCATCTATGCCGTATTGTTTACATTCCTAACAAGATGGTTTTTGACAAACTATCATTAAGTAAGCATCATTTAATCAAATTTTATTGTAGTGATTAAAATTTTATCGCAACAAAAACCACTTCAAGCATTCAATCCTTCAAAGCTTTAGAATTTGTTTTGATTATAATCTAACAAACATAAAGAAAAAAATGAATGGAAACATCAAGTCTGGAATCAATACGTCAAGTCTCAAATCTGACCAAAAATTAACTTTTAGATTTGACAACATACAAATGTTCATGAGTACAAAATAACAATCCCGCTGCTCCTAACACCACTTGTAGCCAAATTACGCTGTCAGCATCATGATTGCTAGATCTACTTATATCCCCTTGGCCAAATAGAGCGTTGCCTTTGCACTCAAATCTCCTTCACCACCTCTACCACTTGTTAACCTGGAGAGATTCGCCTTCTTTACATCCCCAAATCTAGTTTCCCATAGCGATCCACAAAGAAAGAAAAAAAATCTTCCTAACAAATAAAAATCAGAGAGAAAATGGCGGTGAAAGAGAATGAAAATATATATATATATATATACATGTAGAAAAAAAAAGGAAAAAACAATTGAAACAGTTACCCACCAAAAGCTTCATCTCCATGCCGCCATCTACCTCTGTTAACCTCAGAAGAAACCAAATAAAGAGTTTTTTTTTTTTTGCTAAGAGAAGAATAGGAGATAATTGAAGAAATTAAGAAGAGAGTAAAGAGAATAGAAAGAAAGTGAGAGAACCTTATAAGAAGGAATGTCTTGAGTTCAAGTGTTGGGGGACACGAAGAAATCCTTAAGGACCACTAGATGCCCAAAGGGGACAATACGAATGAGTAGTGAGTATAAGACCCAACTATACTTAGGATCCTGGCAGGTGGGTCCCATGGGGGGTTGAAAAGTTACATATTTCTTCTTTCCTATTCCTAAAATATCTCCACCACTGTTTGGCTAACTTGAGGGTCAAAGTGTCTTTTACAAGCCAACCCTTAGCACCTCCCAACAAGAGGAGCTTCAAAGATCACAATGGAGAATAGCGGAGTAGGTATGAGAATATTGATATTTGGAAATCCACTCCACCTAGTACAAAGAGCGTATGAATTAGGTAAAAATAAGAATGGTACACTTGTAAATATGTTTTATGAAAATGCTTATTAGGTCTGTTTGTTTGAAAAATTTAAAGTGACATGTCTCAAAGCAAGAAGGTAGTGTTTGAATGAATCTAAAAGTAGCACTCCTCCTATTTCAATTGTTCATCTGATCCATTAGTCCTTGAAACTTCTAGGATTTTTTTTTTTGGTTGTAGAAGACTTAAATGCTTATCATTTTTTGTAACACAATCAATTTGAGAATATTAACAAAAAGGGGGATACGATAATATGCATCAAACTGAATGTTTAAGATATCAAATTCAAGTGCATATAGAAAGATTTTTTTTTTTTTAACTTGAGATTGAGGGATTTATACTCTATAACTTATGGTATAATCCATTGTTGGGAACTGATTTATACAAAGATTTCGATTACATTCCAACTTTTTAAAAAACATACTTTATGAGCCATATATTTGCAGGAAGATGAATAACATTAGATATCAAAGGCTGTTGCCATGAATTATTTTAGGGTCGATAATTGTCCCTTTGTAAATTTACAGAAAACTAAAAATATGGCTCATTCTTGAAAAGAAAAAATCTAGACTTTTAACAAAAATCACATAACTAAAAAAGAAATGAAGAAAAAAGCCCTAAAAGCATATTAATTTGATAAATCAAAAAGATCTAGTACAACTTACGCAGTGCTCAAATATTGGCACTACAATAAATTCGAGATTATACGACCTTCATTTAATGACCGTTTCTCAAAAACCGTAGTGATAAGGCCAAAAAAATGTAGTGATTTATGCCCGTGAACATGAAAACCGTCATAGTAGCTCCCGCACTTACCACAAAGGTTTTTTAAGAAACTGTCACGGTATCTCACTTAAACACCCCTTTCCACCTCGACAATTAGACATAAATTAGAAATTCACCTCGATAATCAGACACAAATCAAAAACTCACCTCAACAATCAGACACAAATTAGAAACTCACCACTCAAGAACGAACACAAAGCCCTCCGAAACAGCTGTCACCATCCCTCTCTGCCTCTAGATTTCTTAATCTCATTTGAAATTGTAAGTTTTTTGTTAGAAATTGTTAAATTCTTGTTGATTTTGTTGTTTAATTAACTCAAAATTTAAAAATTGTCGTTGATTTTGTTGTTTATTCCATGATTATTATGTTGTGGATCATGGGTTTGCTTTATTTGTTTTATAATGGGTATGTGTAATTTGTTTTATGATTGGTGATGTTTTTGTTTAATTTTATGATTAGATCGAATATATATGGTGTGTATATATATAAAATTTGTATTTTAATTGAATATTTTCTATTTATTATTTTGATTTAGGACTTGCAAAATGGATAGAAAATAGATGTTGGATTTTCAATTGCCTAAGGAATATGTGAATGGTGTGGAAGAGTTCTTGGATTTTGCTAAAAGTCATGGCAATAGTGATAAAATTTGGTGTCTTTGTGTTCAATGTAGAAACCGTAGATTGCATCCAATTCTAATTGTTAGAGGACATTTATTCCGAAATGGAATTATAAGTAGTTATCAAACATGGCATTTCCATGGCGAGTCTAATTTTAGTAATCCAACTTTAGAAAGTGAAGGAAAGGAATCTAATGTGAAGGATAATATAGATGATCATGACAATATAGTTGACATGGTCAATGATTTGGAAGAACACTTCGTGCACTGTTCAAATGTATTTGAGACAATGATGAATGATGTCAAGACACCCATGTATGAGGGGTGTACCAATTTCACCAAATTGTCTGCTTTAGTTGGATTATGGAATTTGAAAGCATCAGGTGGGTGGTCAAATTCTAGTTTCACAAAGCTTTTGGAATTTTTAAGAAGGCTTCTAGGGTAATAAATTACTAACCAATATGTATGAGGCTAAGAAGACTTTGAGCACTTTGGGAATGGTTTATGAGAAAATTTATGCTTGTAAAAATGATTGTGTTCTCTATATGAATGAGTACGAGGACGAAAATTATTGTCTAGTTTGTCAACAAGCAAGGTGGAAGAAATGAAAGAAGCCAAAAGACGATAAGAATGGAGTGCCAAAGAAAGTGTTATGGTACATCCCATCGGTACCATATTTGAGGCGTTTATTTAGAAACCTAGAACATGCCAAGAATTTGACATGGCATCATGACAAACAGGTGCATGATGGTATGCTTAGACGCCCAATGGATTCACCATAATAGAAGACTTTTAAAGCTGATCATCCCGACTTTAGTGTGGATCCAAGAAATATACATTTCGCTTTGTCGACGGATGGAGTGAACCTACATGGTAACATGAGTAGTAGGCATAATAGTTGGCCGTAATACTTGTTAACTACAATCTCCCTCCAAATATGTGCATGAAGCGAAAGTTTTTAATGTTGTCTTTAGTGATTTCGGGTCCTCACCAACCAGGCAATGACATTGATGTATACTTGGCACTGTTAATTGATGACCTAAAAAACATGTGGGAAAATGGAGTCGAAGTTAGAGATGCTTATCGAGAAGAGATGTTTACACTCCATGCAATGTTGATATGGGTAATTAACGACTTCTCTGCATATGGCAATTTATATAGTTACTCGATGAAAAGTTCTATTAGTTGTTCTATTTGCATGACAGAAATGTCTTACAAACAGTTGACGAATGGTAAGAAAATTATTTTTCTTGGTCATAGAAGATGGTTGCCAAGAGATCATCATTACCATAAACAAAAGAAAGCCTTTGATGGTAATAACAAAGAAAGAGACCCTCCTCATCCCTTGACTGGTGAACAAATATTTGACATGGTAAAAGATATAAGAGTCGTATTTGGGAAGAGAAAGCGAGGTAAGGACGAGTCGCCGATTGTTGGACCATCGAAAAAAAGATCAATCTTGTTTGATCTTCCATACTGGAAGACACTTTTTGTTCGTCATTGCTTGAACGTTATGCATATTGAGAAAAATGTTTATGAATTCATAGTTGGCACATTGCTTGACATTCTAGGCAAGACTAAAGAGGGTGAAAAAGCTTGATTGGATCTCATGGAAATGGATATTAGGCCTAATTTGTTTCCTAAGAAAAGAGAGAACCGCACTTACTTACCTCTGGTGAAGCACAAGTTATCAAAAGTAGAGAATAGAAAGCTTTGTGAATGGCTTGCTTCGTTGAAAGTGCTAGACAGGTATTCTTCAAACTTTAAGAAGTTGGTGTCGGTGAAGGATTTGAAACTTATTAGCATGAAAACACACGATTGTCATGTGTTGATGCAGCAATTACTATCACTTGCTTTGCAAGGAATTCTAACAAAGGATGTGAGATTTGCAATTACCAAGTTGTGCTCGTTCTTCAATTCAGTATGCCCCAAGGTAATTGATCCACTTATGCTTGATTCACTACAATCGGAGTTGATGCAAACCTTATGCATGCTTGAGAAGTATTTTCCACTGACATTTTTTGACATCATGATTCATCTAACGGTGTACTTAGTATGTGAAGTTAAGTTATGTGGACTGGTGTATTTGAGATGGATGTACCCATTTGAAAGATATATGAAGGTTTTGAAGGGCTATGTGAAGAATAAAAAAAAAGGCCAGTAGGATATATTGTAGAAAGTTACATAGTTGAGGAATCGGTTGAATTTTGCTCCAAATACCTATCTAATGCAGACGCAATTGAGGTGCCTATGACTATAAATATTGAGGCTAAGGGACTATCTACTGGCAATCCTTCATCAGTAAATCGAGAGGAGTAGGAGCAAGCATGTCTTTATGTCTTGCACAATGCTAATGAAATCGAGCCTTTCATTGAGGTGCACATAAACGAATTAAAAAAAGCAAACCCAAAAAGAGTAAGAAATGAAAAGTGGTTGCAAGATTAACACAACCTGACCTTTCAGTTGTGGATTAGAGCACACATTTATGACAAGTGCTCCACATTACAAAATGGAGACATGCCACAAGACTTGAAGAACCTAGCTAAAGGACCGTCGTCGGTAGTTACAACATATACATCATATTTCATAAATTGTTATACTTTCTACACTCGCAAAAGAGATGAAAAGCATCCTGTCCAAAATAATAGTGTGACTCTCCACGTTGAGGCAATGCATATTGCCTCCGCCAAGGACAAGAATCCAGTATATGGGACCATGAACTACTTTGGTTTCATTAAAGATATTTAGGAACTTGATTATGGGGGATTACGCATAGCGCTTTTTAAGTGCAAGTGTGCTGACAACAACTATGTTAAGAATGATAATGACGGCATCACGATGGTTGACTTTAGAAAATTGGGATACAGGAATGATCCCTTCATTATGGCATCATAAGCAATCCAAGTTTTATACTATGAATCCCCAAGACATGGAGTTGTCTCTAGTTGTCCCGATAGAGCCAAGATTAGTTATTGACGGTGAAGAAATTGCCGAGGATTACATAAACATCCCTTCATTTACAAAGGGATTGCCACTGGTTGAAGAGATAGATGATTTTGTAGATGATGTTTCATACTTGCTTTATGAAGATATGGAATGGATATGTATTGAGGAACCAATGAAAAAGAAGAGAAAGAAATAAGCATCTATAAACCATTTTATGTTAATTTATTTTAAAATATTTCTTTAATTTCTTTCATCTTTCATCTTTTTTTAGGGTTTGGGATATCTATTTATAGTTATATTTGTGATGAATGTAGAGAAAAAGTATACATTCTAGGCCATTGGATACTTAACACACGGGTTAGCTACCCTGGACAGATGAGAAAAACATATGATAGTGGTCATTATACCAATTTTTTACGACAGTTTATAAATAAACCATCGTGAAAGAAACTTTCCACAACGGTTTATTAAGAAACCGTCGTGGAAGATTATTAGGTACAAATAGTTTTAAAAATGCATAGTCCCCAGTGGAGGACTATGTTTTTTTGTTACTCTTTTTCACCAAGCAAATAATATTAAAGTATGGAGGATTATGTTTTTTTGTTACCCTTTTTCACCAAGCAAATAATATTAAAGTATGCATATAGTTTCCTAATAAGGGTCTAATTGATTAGAGCCAATCCAAAAAAATTTTCCACATTTTTGCCCATTATAAAAAAAAATTATTATTATTAAAACAATAAATCTACTTTGACTAATAAATTTTTTCA
>CAMOHE010055044.1:0-11038 GCA_946598075.1 Artocarpus hirsutus
AAGATAAAGCTTAAATAATTAAGCATAATTCAAGTTGATAAGCAAGCATAAAATGCTCATGCATATTTTTATAAAAATGGTTTTTATTTATGTTTTGCGAGACTAATTTCCTACTTGCTGAGCGAAAGCTCATTTAAGAATGTTCATGCTGTAGGTAAGAAAACCTGTCAGCGGTATTTGATGGACAGTGGTGAGCAGCGGACGAATGGTGAAGATGGGAATGGATACCGCTCACGCAATGTAATATTTCTGCATTTTTATTTTACAAATTTATGCATGTTTTATTTTACGAAATTTTGTATGTTCACATCTTACAAAAATATGTGCATATAAATAAGTAAATAATTTACGTAATTATGCTTTAAAAATCGAGTTTGTGTTTACACAACTTTGGTTCAAAGGATTTTAAAGTTTAAGAATGTTGCATTAGTTAATGCAACAAATACACGAATTTTTTAAGTAAGAAAATTATAAATTTATTTAGGATTAAAAGCGATTATTAAAGTTTTACGTTGTATTAAGAAATGAATTTTATAGATTTGTTTCTATGAAATTATTATGAAAGTTTAAGGGAAAAGCTTTAAGAAAATAGTATCTTAAACTTAAAAGTTTAAGTTATAAGAAATTATGTTTTGAATAATTTAAGAATGTTGATGCAACAAATATGCAAAGTTTTTCAAGAGAGAAAATTATATGATCATTTATAATAAGAAAATGATTATATAAGTTTTATGCCAAAATGAGTAACGATTTTTATGAATATGTTTTTAAGAAATTACTTTTATGAAAGTCTAGATGATTATGCTTCAGATATTATTATTATTATTATGGTTTAAATAAATGAGTTTCAAGTAATTATTATTATGAAAAATTCTAGAAAGATTAATTTTTAATATATCAATATGTGATGTTTAAGATGTTAAATTATAAGTAAGATATATAATGATTTTTAAGAAAGTTTTAAAGAGCATATAAATGAGGTTTTATCTCATATTTAATTTAAAATTGTTTTGAAAATAGTTTTATTTAAATTAAGAAATGTCTTTAAAGTAATAGTTGCTAAATTATTATCTTTATGTTTAAAAAGAAAAGTTCAAGGAAATTACTGTAGTTATGCTTCAAGAAATAAACGTTATGAGTTATGTAAATGATCATGATTTATAAATTATAATTGAGTTAAAACGTAATGATTATTATTACGTTATTATCATGTTTAAGAAATTTATGTATTTTGTTAAGTTACGAAATTAAGTTTTCAAGAAAAGATTATTACATCTTTTAAAGCTGTATGTTGAGAATTCATTCTCCTTAAGAAATCATTGTTACTAAGTTTGGGAAATAATCATTATTCCCTCTAAGGTTTCATGTCAAGGATTCGATAGTAAGAATCCATTCCATTTAAATTCTAAGAAATTAAAAAAAAATTATTCCAAAATTCTATACTTTATTAATAAGTATGTTTAAGTTTACGACCATGTTTAAGTCAAGTGACGGCCACGTAGGTAAGGTCGTCACAAGTGCTACCTTTCATTCTTAGACAAATAGACAGACTGAGAGGACTAAGCAAATATTAAAAGATATGCTCCGTGTCTATGCTTTAGACTTCAAAAGAAGGCATGAGAAATTACCATTGGCAGAATTTGCTTACAACAACAATTATCAGATGATGATAAGGAATGGCGCCCTATGAGGCGTTGTATGGGAGGTGGTGTAGGACGACGATTTATTGGCAAGCGGTAGAAGAGAAGAAAGAGATGGAAACTAAGATGAAAAAGAACATAGAGTTTATAGATAAGACAACAGAAGCAGTAAAGATCATTTGCCAAGGAATTAAAACTGCTTAGAGCCTATAGAATAACCACGCCGAAGTTTGACAGAGGCCTCTAGAATTTGCCATGGGTGATTGAGAAGTTCATCCAACTCTTTTTTTTCTTTTTGTTCTCTTTTTTTTTTATTTTCTTGAAAAATCATTAAAACTTATAAGTTCTAAAGTCTGAACTCTTACCTTTAATTTTTCCAATTCTTTTTTTTGTTTCATTGACCTGAGCTTTAAGGCCTTAAATAGTTGGTTCTTTTTCATTCTTTCTGGCATTTACCTTCTAAAGATTTCATTGAAAGAATATTGTTGTGAATTTTCTTATAGCTTTTTCTAGACTAGTCCTTGCTAGTGCCTTCTTAGGCTATAGCAATGTATTTTTCCAAAGCTTTACTTTTTTCTTCTAGATTTTCTATCTTATTAATTATATCTAAAATGAGACTTTCTTCTTTCGTGAGAACATTTAGACTTAATCCATTCATTTTAAGAATGGCATCGTAGTGACTACACTTGCAAGTTTCTTCATTGTTTTCTTCTTCTTTTGAGGATTGCTTTATAAGCGTTTGATTAATTTCTATTTCTTCGTCACTACTTTCTTCATTACTAGAATCTTCAATAACAAAGTATTCTAGTAACCGTCTTTTAAGACTCTCGTCTATTTCTAATTCATTTATTCTAGCTTTAGTCTAGTATTTATTAGCGTAGTACCCAACTTTTTCAGATTTATGGCAAATTGGGATAGCTGAACTCTTCTCGTTTTTTGTTTTATTTTTAAATTTCTCTTTTTTTGTTTTCCTTTTGAGGAATATATTTTTTTATAATCTTTCCTTCTCCCCCCCTCTTTTGAATTTTTTTAATAATTTTTCTCAAGCTTCTTAGTTTTCTTTTAAGGATTATTTATCAGAGGATATCCAAATTGCTTACAAAAATCTGCTAAGGATTTCTTTCCTAGGAGCTTATCCTTTTTTAGCTATTTTTTGAGCTTGATCTCATTGCATAGTGATAATCCTTCTGCTACTACTTCAACAGCTAGTTTGATATAAGTATAATGGTTGTATGGTATAATTCCATTGTGCTTCTAAATCATGTAGTTGAGCAAAACAACTACTCAAATATATTCCTTTAAACATTAGGAAAGCAACTAAATAGAATAGAATCTCAAGGAAATACAATGCTTTCTCTTAATAGAGAAGTAGGAGAGAGCTCAAAAAAATAAACAATAGAGCCAGCTTTCTTTAAACCTCCTTAAGAAATGCCAAAATTCAAGCTGAACAAACAACCAGAGTTCTTATCAAAACTTATAAATAGACTGTCTAACCTTAACATATCTGAAAAGAAAGATTTGAATATGTTAGAAGAACAAGAAAATAGTCCTGAGAAGGAAATAGACCAAGTAATAAAAATTTTAATAGAAAAAGAATCTATTTCAAATCTAGAAGTGAATAAATTATCTCATAAGGCTAATTATAATTAGCCAGAATTGAAGCCTTATTATCATAGGCCTTCACTAGTTGATCTTCAATATGAAGATAAAACCTAACATAGAGTCCATTATGATGGATCCTTAATTGTTGAATGGAATATAGATAGTCTATTTGAATACCAAATATTAAGAAATGTAAAAATACGACTATTTATGCTTTATCCTGTAAAATAAAAAGAAATAGTGATATATATATATATATTGCAAATATTATTATCACATGATTTATAGGATAGCTACAAGACTTGTGGGATAATTATGTTTCCTCAGCTTAAAAGGCTATGATTTTAAATGCTTCTAAAACAATAATAAAGCAAGAAGCAGAGGAAGCAAGTATTGAGATTCAACAAGATGTTGTAAATCTCAATAACTTATTTTAAATTGTCCTAAGATCGATTGGTATCAGGGCAAAAAATATCCTTAGGAAATAGGTGGTTAGAAACTTCCTTTTGATTCTTTTCATAAGTTTGTGAACAGGGTTTAATCGCGCAGTTTGGGAAGTTAGGCCATTTGGAGAAGATAAGGCCGTTCAACTACCAAGTAAGTCGTTGAACGATCCAAACTAGCAAACCTTATGACATGAATCCTTAGAAGTCTCTCATGATCTAATTCTTCTAGATCTTTAAGTTCTTTTACTAATGGCGAGTCTTCTTCGTCTACCTCACTCTTTCCTATAAAAAATAAAGAAATAGTAACCATAGAAAACATTGAAAGGCACCTCCAGAATTAGAATATTCCTAAAGTCAGTTCTTCCTTAATCTATGATAAAGGTTTTTTTCTTCAAAAATCTGATTCTATTATAAAAACTATGGAAGAAGTTCTACCTATAAGTAGAGAATATATGGAGATACCATTAATATCACAAAAATTAGTAAATTTTTACGCTCAGAAGTATGGGTATCTACACTATGGGTTGGTACAAGTTGCCGTGAGACCCTTAACTAAGGATGGATTAAACAATTCTGTCTTAATATGTGTAAGGGATAAAGGGCATAAAATATTTAATGACTCTTTAATAGGAGCTGTAGAGTCAATTCTTATTCAAGGTCTAGCCCACTTTGATTGTTTCCTTAATTTTTCAATTCGTTTAAGAGTTCCAAATATTACTAAATCTCATATGGTTGATATTCAAACCCATGGTATTGACATGGAAGAGGGATCGAGTAATTTGGCTTTTATTTATAGAATTTATTTTAAAGCCATTAATACAATTTGCCCAAGTGTTAATCTGAAATCCTTAATAAAGGATAAAAAGGGTGAAACAACAATGTTTTAAACAAACTTGGCCTCAACTACAGTCTACAAAAAACTACAAGAAAATTCACAACAATATTCTTTCAATGAAATCCTTAGGTGGATAAATGCCATAAAGAATAAAAAAGAATCAACTATTCAAGACCTTAAGACTGAGGTCAATGAAACAAAAGAAGAATTGAAAAAGTTAAAGGTAAGAGTTCAGACTTTAGAACTTATAAGTTTTAATGAGTTTTCAAGAAAATAAGAAAAAGGAGAACAGAAAGAAGAAAAAGAGTTGGATGAACTTCTCGATCGATGAAACAACTCTAAAAAGAAGATAAGTCTATTAACTCTATAAACAGAGTTATAAACCAAAAATGGTATAGTAAAGTAACTTTAGTAATAGCTAAAGAGTATATTATCAAAGTTAGAGCCCTTATAGATTTAGGTGTTAATTTAAACAACTTAAGTGATGGAATTATTCCTACAAAGTATTTTTCTAAAGCAACACAAATTTTGAATACTGCTAATAATGGGAAAATGCTCATCCAATACAAACTCTCTAATGTAGGAGTTTGCTTTGATAAGGTCTATCTAGAAACTAATTTTTTAGTAAGTAAAGATATTTCAAGATTAGTTATTCTAGGAATGCCATTCTTAAGCCTCTCTATCCATTCCAAGTCTCTCATAAGGGAACAATGACATAAATAAAAAATGTTAAAGTTAAGCTTGATTTCTCCACTGAACCCGAGTGGCATGAAATTAATAATCTCAAGACCAAAACAGAAGAAAAAAAGTTTTTTATTTTCTCTTAAACAAGAAATTGATTACAAAACAATTAAAAAAATAAATTCTCCTAAAATTCAAGAAGAAATAAAAATGTTCAAGGAAAAATTATAAAACAAAGTCTATGTAGAAGTTCCCAATGCTTTCTGGCATAGAAAGAAGCATGTAGTTGAATTACCATACAAATCAGACTTTAAAGAATCTATGATTCTAACAAAATCAAGACCAATCGAAATGAATGAAAGACATTTAGAAATTTGCAAAAAAGAGATAAAAGAATTGCTTTCAAAAGGGCTTATAAGAAAGAGTTCATCTCCTTGGTCTTGCCCAACATTTTATGTTGAAAATACTATAGAATTGGAACGAGGAGTTCTAAGATTAGTAATTAATTATAAAACCCTCAATAGGGTCTTAAGATGGATTAGATATCCTATCCTAAATAAAAGAGACTTACTAAACAGGTTTCATAAAGCCACAATTTTTTTTTCAAAATTTGACCTTAAAAGTGGTTATTGGCAAATTCAAATTACAAAAAAAGATAAATACAAAACAGCTTTTATGGTTCCGATTGGACACTTTGAGTGGAATGTAATGGCTTTTGGCCTTAAAAATGCGCTTTAGAGTTCCAAAAGATTATGAATGAAATATTTAATCCTTATACGGATTTTATAATTAATCCAAAAGATTATGAATGAAATATTTAATCCTTATATGGATTTTATAATTAATTACATTGATGATGTGCTAATATTCTCTGAAAATATAGAGAAACATTAGAAGCACTTAAGAATCTTTTTTGATGAAATAAAGAAAATAGGGCTAGTAGTATCTGCTAGAAAAAATGATAATATTTTAGATTGAAGTTAGATTCTTAGGTCACAATATTAGTCAGGGACTTATTAGGCCAATAGATAGGGCTATAACTTTTGTTGTGAAATTTCTTGATGAAATCAAGGATAAAAAGCAATTGCAAAGATTTTTAGGAAGTCTCAAATATATTGCAGACTTCTATAAAAATCTTTCAAAAGATTCCAAGCTCTTATTTGAAAAGTTAAAAAATAATCCTCCTAAATGGTCTACAGTATATACTTAAACGGTTAGGAGGATAAAACCTAGAGTTAAGGAAATCTCTTGCTCAGCTATTCTTGATCCTTAATTATTTAAAATTGTAGAGAAAGACGCTTCAGAGATAGGATATGGAGCAATTCTCAAGCAAAAGAAAAATAATAAAGAAGTGTTGGTTAGATTTACTTCGGGTTTATGGAATCCCACTCAACAAAAATACCCAACAATTAAAAAAGAAATTTTAGCCATTGTTCTGGTCATCTCAAAATTCCAAGATGACTACATAGGAAATTTCTTCTGAGAATAGATTGTAGACCTACGAAGTCTGTTTTAGAAAAAGATGTTAAAAATTTGGCCTCAAAACAGATATTTGCTAGATGCCAAGCCCTTTTGGTGGTCTTTGAATTTGACATTAAACATATAAAGGGAGAAGCAAATTATCTGCTAGACTTTTTAACTCGTGAATACTTGCAGGGTTTGGAGAAGAAACCAATATAGTAAGGCCTCTTCATCCAAAGATAGTCTAATCAAGCCATCATTTTCTCAACAAGAAGATGATTGCAAACCACTTCGTAAAAAGAGAATTCTAATAATTGAAGACTCTAATCTTAATAGACCAGTAGAGGAAGTTGTAGGTGAATATCTTTCCTTTCATTTACTTCCTAATACTTACCCTAAATATAGGGATTGGAATAAATTAATCCTCACAACTACTCATTCAGCCTTGTTTTCTCACACGATGAGAAGTGCTTTAGAGATAGCTTATTCAGTTATCAAAATACACAACATTTTGACTTATAAAGATTCGGGTAAGAGTCCTCATCAAAAGACCTACTACTCAACACCCAATAGTTACCCTAAGTCCTACAATTATTATGATTACATTGAAGCTTGGGAGAATAGTTTTTGCTATCAAAATAAAGTTGGTAAACAAACCTGGTTTGTAACTTTTAAAATAGAAACTAAGTATTATAACATACATTTTCCAAATTGGTTCAGAGATTGGTTTACTTAATGGGATTATCACCAGGACTTCTCCTTCACGAGCTGCATAGAAGCTATGGATATTTTCAAAAGGAAAATAAATATAAAGTTCCAGATTCGGATGAGTTATGGCTTTTATTTATTACTTTTTATGAAATTCCATAGGTCTTAAAATGGAACTACATAATAGAAAAATCTTCCCAAGAAAATGAATTGATTGTTCCTTATTTATCAAAAAGATTTTTTTCAAAAATGGTGGAAAAATTTTAGTTATACTCATATCTTAAAAGAGAAAATGGAAATGATTTATTTCCAAAAAGATAGCTCATCTCAAGTAAAGGAATATCTTTTTGTGACAGAGTCTCAAAAGGTTTCAAAAATTATTGACTTATTAGTTAATAAAACCCTCTCTGATACAAGGATAAAGAAAATCTTAAACAACTTTTGGAAACTAATAATGAAGATGAGGATATGAATACTATTAAATCAGATACAAATAGTGACAAATACTAGCAGCCTCCACCTCATCTTAGTGCTCACTTAGGAGGCTATTCATAAGACTAGAATAAATTGTGATCTTATCAAGATCGTCTTGACCTAAGTCGGTCTAATCCTTTACAGCTCAAAAGGAGAAAGTATTGAAGAATCTTTCTTTTTGAAAGCCAGCATGTGACGATGTGGCCCAATGAGCACCTGACAGCCAGCTTGAGATAAGAAAGAATCTTAACTTTTTAGCTGTAAATTTATTTTTGTAGTAGTAGATCTAATCGTAAAGAGGACCTCTTTTCAGTATCAAGGAAAGTTCTGTTCATTGATGAACATCGAAAAAGGTTACATACTCTCAAGTGTGAAAAATTTAGAGTGCTATCTATCTCTTTCTCTCTTTTATAAAAATTCTCTGAGTACTTAAGTGTTCTCTTTCTCTCTTGTAAGATACTTTTTTTTAGCGTACTTGAAGTTTGAAGCTTGAAGAAGTGCTGTAAGTCTCATGGGAATAATAAAGCTTCCTTTTATTAAAGCATATGTGTTGTTCATCATTTATGTTTTCATAAATTGTCCTAATAAATTATCTTAAATTGTTTCAAGACCAGTTGGTATCAGAGCAAAAAAGTTCACAAACTTTTTAAACTTCTAGGTTTGTTTGAAACATTATTGTTTCACCCTTTTTATCCTTTATTAAGGATTTTAAATTAACATTTGGACAAATTCTGTTCATGACTTTAAAATAAATTCTATAAATAAAAGTCAAATTACTTGATCCCTGTTCCATGTCAAAACCATGTGTTTAAATATCAATTATAAGAGTTATAGTAACATTTGGACCTCTTAAATGAACTGAAAAATTAGGGAGACAATCAAAGTAGCTGGACCCTAACTAAGGGTTGACTCTACAGCTCCTATTAAGGAGTCATTAAACTTTTTATGCCTCTTATCCCTTACACATATTAAAACATAATTGTTTAATCTATCCCTAGTTAAGGGTTTCATGGCAACTTGTACTAACCCATAATGTAGATACCCACATTTTTTAGCATAAAAATTTACTAATTTTTGTGATATTAATGATATTTCTATATATTCTCTAGTTATAGGTAAAACTTCTTCCATAGTTTTTATAATATAATCAGACTTTTGAAGAAAAGAACCTTTGTTATAAAGTGAGAAAGAACTGACTTTAGGAATATTCTAGTTCTAGAGGGGCCTTTCAATGTTTTCTATGGTTACTATTTCTGTATTTTTTTACAAGAAAGAGTGAGGTAGATGAAGAAGACTCACCATTAGTAAAAGAACTTAAGGATCTAGAAGAATTAGATTGTGAGAGACTTTTAAGGATTCTTGCCATAATTTTTGTTAGTTTGGATTGGTCAATGACTTACTTGGTATCTGAATGGCCTTATTTTCTCCAAACGGCCTAACTTCCATAACTACGCGACTAAACCCATTTCATAAACTTATAAAAAGAATCAAAAGGAAGTTTACCGCCTATTTCCTAAGAAACTTTTTGGCTCTAATACCAATTGATCTTGAGACAATTTAAAATACTTTATTGAGACAATTTATGAAAACGTAAGTGATGAACGACACAGATGTTTAATAAAAGGAAGTTTTATTACTCATATGAGATTTACGGCATTTCTTCAAGCTTCAAACTTCAAGTACATGTAGAAAAAATATCTTACAAGAGAGAAAGAGAACACTTAAGTACTTAGAGAATATTTTATAAGCAAGAGAGAGCACTCTAAATTTTTCACACTTGAGAATTTACAATTTTTTTTTATGATCCCCAATGAAGAGAACTTTCCCTTATATAGAAAAGAGGTCATCTCTATGATTAGATCTATCACTAGAAAGATAAATTTACAGCTAGAAAGTTAAAGATTCTATCTTATCTCAAGCTAGCTATCGGGTGCTCATTGGGCCTCATCATCACATGTTGGCTTTCAAAAAAGAAAGAGTCTTCAATAATTTCACCTTTTGAGCTGTAAAGGATTTGACTGACATGGGTCACGAAGATCTTGATAAGATCACAGTTTATTCGGGTTTTGTGAATAACCAGTTAAGTGAGCATTAAGATAAGGTAGAGGCTGCCAGTATTCGTCATTATTTGTATCTAATTTGCCAGTATTCATATCCCCATTTTCATTATCAATTTCTAGAAGTTGTTTAAGTTTTTCTTTATCCTTATCAGAGAGAGTCTTATTAACTAATGAGTCAATAATTTTTCAGACCTTTTGAGAGTCTGCCACAGAAATATATTCCTTTACTTAAGATGAGCTATCATTCTAGAAATAAATCATTTCCATTTTCTCTTGTAAGATATGAGTATAACTAAAAATTTTCCACCGTTTCCAAAAAAATTTTTTTGATAAATATGGAACAAATAATTCATTTTCTTGGGAAGGTTTTTCTATTAAGTAGTTTTGTTTTAAGATCCATGGAATTTCATAAAAGGCAATATAAAAAAGCCATGGCTCATCTGGATCTGGAACTTTAGATTTATTTTCCTTTTGAAAATATCAATAGCTTCTATGCAGCGCATCAGGGAAAAGTCCTGGTGATAATCCCATATAAGCAAACCAATCACTGAACCAATTTGAAAAATATTTATCATAATACTTAGTTTCTATTTGGAAAGTTAGAAACCAAGTATGTTTACTGTTAGTGATGTGCCTTAGGCCAATTATGTAATGACCACATATTGATTTCATTACATTTGCATTTTATTAATAAAGAGGCATTTTCATTATTGTTTTTTATTCTAATTCTATGAATAGTTAATTCTACCTAAGGTCATCAAGTATGTGACTTGATAGTAAAACTCTTAGGTAAAAATTGAATTATATTCTAAATTATCCCTAGTCGGTCATTATTATTGGGATAATAATGAATGAAGACTAGTATGAAGTTTGACTGATGATTATGTTTTACTAATCATGTGTATGAGATACTAAGTCAACTCATAGATACATATTTGAGAAATAATGTATTGGATTGACCCGCTATGAGAATACTGCATGGATAATTGTCATAAGAGATTCTCATCACAATAGTATTATCCTAGTCCTCTGACCTAAAATCACCATGGTTTCCTACATGACAAGTTCTATATTTTAACATAATCTAATATTATCTTTAACAGGATGATGGAATGGATTGTTGTTGGATAT
>CAMOHE010055045.1:3294-21367 GCA_946598075.1 Artocarpus hirsutus
AAAATCACTCACAAAGCTGACGAGGAGTTGTTTTGAAGACATCATTATCGTGTCTAAATAGGAGAAGAATCAGTCTGATTCAATGGAATGATTTCACTGATTAAGAGTTCAATTCACCAAAATTAAGGATAAATGTTCGCAATAACATCTGACTATGACATGGCAAAAGACGTAACCAGTTTTCTCTGATTTGAAATTAAGTTCTTCCACAAAAAAAATAAAAACACACACACACACACACTCTCTTTTCTTGTCTTTATAATATAACAGAGCATGCAAGCCTTTGAAACACGTTGTCATTCAGGTTTAGAATCATATATATTATAGAAAATTAAATAGGAAAATAAAACATAGAAATGAAGAAGATTTGACATGATTTGGCGATGTTTCTACACTCACAGACTATGAAAATAGAGAAGATTTACTGATAAAGAGCATTATGAAGGAGGCTCCATATAAATATACGTACATAAGGGGTAAGTTATCCAAAACAAAAATCAAGACATTTCTATTATAAAAAAAAATACAAATGAAGTTAAAACTATTAATAAAGGTACTTTTCTTAATATATACAGTCGAAAGGTAACGTCTGCCTTTTTCTCAACTTATTTTATACATAAAATATGAAGAAATTTTTAACTCGTTCTGTTGAAATTATAAAGTTATGTATTTGTCTCATATTATAATATGTGAAATTACTCACTCTATTTTTTACGTAAAATCTGATGAATATACGTCTTGCCTCTCCTCACTTATTTTTCTGAATTGGCCTCTGGTTGCCATACATAATTAAACCTAAAATTGATATGGTCCAATAAGTTGACAACGCTTTCAAGGCGACGCACAATGAATGTAGCATGTAGTTTCACGGAAGTTTGTTCCAAGTTGTCACAATTTGGACCACCACAGCCCCACATGAGCTGGTTCATGTGTCATGACGTGAAGGGCTGGCAGCCCAGTTCTATACAACACTTTCCACTTGGATACCCTCCTTTTTGCCTGAATTATTAGAAATCTCAACAAAAACAACATCATTGTAGTATCATTATTTTGCGTGAAAACAAAGCCAAATAATAAATAAAGTACACATGGGGTACAATGTTACCATCAATATCTTAAACCATATCCAATTGCATGATACTTGGAACAATCCCTATAAATCTTTTGATTTTTTGTTTTTGTATATAGATATGGCACAAGCTAAAAATTGAGCCACCATGGCAATAAAATTGTGGTTCAAATTTATATTATTATAGTATTTTTTTCTTACAAAATTTAAATTTTAAATCAATTTTGGTTTGAATTACGTTTCTAAATAGGATATGTTTGTATAATACTAAAACTCAACCCACCATGTAATGCGTATGTATGATACTATGCTAACAAGGATTAATAATTCGTATATTCTGAAGATACATATATATATATATATATATATACATATGCTATACTTTATGTGGGATAATTTAAGCTTAAAGAGTTAATATGAGAAGATGCCAGTGGACGAAAAACATATGATATCTCTGTTTTGCTCTTCCTTTTGGCATATGATTTGTCATTTTATGGATAGAATTTATCTTGACAAAGCAATTTATAAGATGCTTTAGTTTACCATAATCAAGGTGTAATCCAGATAAGTTCAAAATATAGGATGTGTCTCCTTGGTCCCAGTCACAAAGTATTTCAAGAGAGATGGAAGGAACAGGTTATTTTGACAATCTCTTTAAATATTAAATATTGCATATAATTCATTGCCTTGAAATAAAGAATTTATAATATATTGAATTGACAATTGACACAAATTATTATTTTATTTCAAGAGGAAAAGGAGAGACAGAAAGTAAACTGAGCTTTATTTCAATGAAGCAAAGGTAAGATGACAAGGATTTTATTATTATTATTGTCTGATCGTCGTTGTTATTTACGGATTTTTTTTGTGCAAGTGGATTGGAAAATTATTATGCATTGTCGCCAAACCATGAAACTTCTATCAGCCAGGCCAACTCCGAAAGAGCAGTAAGGCTAATAATAATTCACATAAAAAGGAAACTACAAAATTTGCAAGTGGCATATTAAGGGTGTGTTTGGCAATGGTTCCCATCACACACGGTTCCCACTACAAACTCAGTTATAAATAGTGTAAATCTCTCACATGTTACAGTAACAATAAAAAAATTACTATAGTATAAAGTTCTCATATGCTATAATAAAAGTGGTTCCCACCACCAGTTCTCACTACCATTTCAAACACAAAAATATTATTTCGTAAATTTTGGAAGAAAATTATTGATGAAAAAAATGAACTAATATGGTCAAGAACCCAAGTTGGACTTTGACATTTGAATTTTGAACTTCAAATTTTAAAAGTCCAAATTTGCATGTGTGATGCCGCTACATGTTTGCACAGCTCATTCACATTGATAGAATTGGACCGATGGCTATGGTGATTTAGAAAACTAAATCAACATGCGAAAAGGAATATTCATTTGTGTACTCTTCACTTATCCACAACTCTCACCCCAAAATGAAAACCATTAGCAATTATATTGCCTATTAACAGAATTACAAGCAAAGTCTCTCTCATAGCTTCATCTAACGCTAACAAATTAGTACATCTTCCAGGCAATAACTAATAGTTAATTCATTTAAGTTATAGTTGATTTTGCTTTAATTTTTATCTCAAAAAATTTAAATTATTACCTTGTAGAATCACGATTCAAATAGGCTATAATTATTTGGAAAAGTTAGTTAAAATGATAATCTTAAAGAGTTTTGGTATGATGTAAAGATAATCGCGCTTCGTCGTGAAATCATTTTACAAATTAATATTTGTAAATAATTATTCTATTATTTTGGAAAAATAACTGCACATTCTATAGTGAAACTAGTATATCATGAAGCAAACATTGGGCTGGCTGGTCTCGTATGTACTTTGATTATTCGGCTTAAGAATCTGTCATGTCGTTGCCCCAAGTCCGAACGGGGGGTTGAGCAAATCGAGAAAGGAGTAACCGGAGTCAACACGGTTGTCTCCTCCGGCGCCCACTGTTTTCGAAGACCAAACCAAAAATGGGTCTGAATTTGTCAAAAATGGCCTCACCAACAGAATCGCGGCAAGCCTCTTTAATTTCGGTCCCCTGGCATCGCATTTGCATTTTGCACTATTTCCAAGATGCATACCATACGAATACGATCCGTATTCGTCGTATAGTCTCCGCCAGTATTGACTCTTACGCAAACCTACCTCCAAGGGCACCCCACTTCTTCATTCACCTTTGCCAATCTCATGTTTGTTTTACTGGATACGGGGACCATAGGAGTTTGAATTAGTATTTGATGAAATATTTAATTCGCATTAAATTGGCAAAATAACTTAGAACTTAATTTTTTTCAATTCAATATTTTGAACCAATATTAAATCATGATATATCACTCCCACATATTTGTATATATAATTTAGAGCTATTATTTTATATTTCTTTATTAAATAATTTTTTGTAATATTTTATATTTATTTTTCAATCAAAAAAATATTTATGTTTCAAACTACAATTCTCGAAACCCATTTAAAAACAAAATTCAGTTTGGATTTTTTTGTTCAAATTGACACTTAACTACACATTTAAAAGTTAGTATGGATTGCAATTTTCTTACATAGTTTGGATTTAAAAATAAAAAAAACTAGAATTTTTTGAATTAATTATCATTACATATTTTGAGACCCACGAATCCTCAAAAGAAATAGTTTGTAAGTTTTACATAAAAATTTTTAATGGGCAAGGAAAAGAACAAATAATGTAAAAAAATAATTATTTAACATCTATCTTTGAGTCGATCATCACCATATTTTTTAGACCCTCATATTGTAGAGCCCACAAACCAAATCAAAACACACAATGATAATACTCAGAAAACAAGTTAACAATCATGAGATACATGAGTTTTACGTGGGTCTGGACAAATCACCTGCATCCATGTACAGGATCAAGCAGTCTTATCCTCACTTATGTACCTTATGGACAATTTGTACTACACATGATTAGCTACAAATGCATCACTTTACTAACTGTAAAACTCTCCCACTTGTTATATATTTACTCCTGCCAGGATCACCAAGTATCAAAAACAAGCCTTTAGATGTCACCCTCTGGTCATTCCATGATCATAGCTTGTTAGTTTTGATTTTTTATTTTTTAATTCATAGGTCGATGATGGAAGGTTCGACCACGTAAGGGAAAACACGATTGAGGTGAGGGATTTTTTTTTGTGACTTTGTCTAAAGGAACAACATGGAATTGAAGAGAGAATAACCTTAAAAGCCCTAATAGGATTTCATATCGTTAATCCTTGCACAAACAAACATTGATAAAAAAAAGGTTAAAAATTTAAGAGATAAATTTGGCTAATTTCTGCCACTAAAATGGTGAAATCAATAGTTGACCCGCCTACAAATGAGCAATTTTGCTAATTGACCATGATAACGACACCAACTATTTTAATTTAGGATATTTGTCTTTCTATATCCTTTGTTTTAGTGAATTCAAAAACTATACATTCGATTTTTTATCTCATCGAATATATCTCTTCAGATTAGATTTAATATACAAATCTATATCTTACATTAGTTAATAGATGATTTTGAGTTTTAAAATGACTAAATTATCTTTAAGTAAGAGATAAAAAATAACTTTCAAAAAATAAGAAGAAAAAAAAAAAACAAAAACATACAAAACACTTGTTTTTAAAGGTATTTTATACATTTTTAAGGAAAAACTTTAGTTTAAAGTTTTTTTTTTCAAGTTTTTAAAGTTATATTCTTCTTAATTTGAGGGTATTTTGGGCAATTTTTATGTCAAAATTGAAGATTAATTAGGCAAAGTTATAAATTTATGTATAAATCTAATCTAAAGATATAAATTCGATGATATCAAAAACTGAAAGTATTCTATTTAAATAATCCTAAAATATAGGATATAAAAAGTTAAATAACCCTTTTAATTTTCTAGTTTTTCCTATTGAAAAACCCCACATAAAATCATAGATTTAACAACTAACAAATGCCTTACCTAGAATTATATAGCATTTTATTTTTGGAGAAAAAAATTATACAACATTTTTTAAATGGGTATAGAAGCCAATAAGCTAGCAATTATCATTTACATATTTCTTATCTCATATTCTAAGCTAGCAAAAGCTTTTCATTTCAAAAAAGAAAAAAAATGCCATTTTAATTTATAGTTGAAAAGAAAATGTGACAATTAAATAAAATTAAATTGCATTTCAATTAGACTTATCTTTCAAAGAGAGAGAAAGAGTACCTACGAAGAGAGAGAAATAGTCATGGTTGGTGGATCCTGTTGCAAAAAATCTACAAGTGCACAAAATTATAGACAAGTAATAAAGAGTGAGTAGAGTATCATTTCCACGAGTATTGCGTTAATCTAGCTAAGTACTAAAATTGGTTAACTCTAAAATTATTTGAACAATCAAATATAAATAGAAAATAACAAAACAAAACAAAAAAAATAAATGAAAACCTAAATAATAAAAGACTAGGGCATCCGATTTCATCTAACTTAATCTTATTCAAATGATCTAATGTGTTTACTCCTATGCTGAAACAAATTTCTCTTAGGTAGTCATTAATCTTTCTCAAACATTAATAATTTATCCTAGTTAGCAAATTTCTTACCTCTCTGTAGAAACCCTAAATTTACCAAGATTCATTCAGAATAAGAGATTCACCAGTTACATAAGCCTAATAGATATCTCTATTCTATGATGATCTCATAACATTCAATCATAGTCTAATTTAATTATCGCTTCTCAGCATTAAATTAAATCACAAATCATGTAAAAGGTGCGTAAACTTTTATAAGCATTAAGATTAGATTAAATACTCAGCATAGATAATGAATAAACATTGAATGAAATTAAATTAAATAAAAGCGAATATTTATAGTCCAGCTACATCAAAGCCCTAGAAAAAGAGAAATTAATTCCTAATGAAACTAAAAATCATCCTAAATAATGTCTTAAACATAAGGAGTAGAAGAAAAAAACTATATGTTTGGATGTGAAGATGGATTCTGTCTCCAAATTGCACCATTCTTCTTCTCCAAAACAGTGAGTTATCTCCTCTTTTTTGCAATTTTTCTATGTCAAAATTTGTGCTCTAACCCTTCATAATGTTTTATTTATAGGCTAGGGTTTGAAAGAGTAATTTTGGAACAAAATTACATTGAAATTTGAATTGGGATAACAATGGCGCCAGAAAATTGGCGCCTAGGCTCAATTTTCTAGCGCCTAGGCTTCGTAATGGCCCCTTGGCACTAGGATTGTAGCGCCTAGGTGCTACACAGGCCGTAGAGAATTTCTCAAACTGGCGCCTAGGTGCTACAGTGTTGCTCAGATTCCTTCACAGAATGGAACCTAGGTGCCCGACTAATGGTGCCTAGGCGCTTTGCCCTCGGGTTTTTGTATGGAACTTCTTCTATAAAAGCACCTAGGCACCCATAAGCTCGTGTCTAGGCTCCATTTCATCCCTAGTCTAATTTTTCTCATTTTTATGTCTGCTTTGTTCCGCACTTTGCCAATATACATTTTTTTCCTCAAAACCTACAAAAGAGCATAAAACACTATCAAATTCTTATAAATTGCTCAAAGTAACAAAAATATTAAGTAAGAATTATCTAATTAATTAGCTTAAAACTAACTTATTAGGTCCGTGCCAGCCCATTGGCCTTCATTTTCCCATCTGACGAGTGGTCGATTAGGGATCTGCACGATGCAAAAGTGCGTAAGCTTGGGGAGACGAGGTCAGAGAAGACCAAATCTTGGGTGCAGAGCTAGTTTTCGATGGTTTTCCAACGATCAGCATTCAGCACTGAGGAGGAAAAAGTCATTTGCGGCGAGCATGGGGAGTAAGGAGCTCAACTGGGTGGTTTGGGCTGGGCTCAAGGGGTGTGGAAGGAGTCTCGAAGGTTAGGCTCCGGCATGGAGTGGGGGGGCTTTGTCGCCGCCCATACGGCTTTGGCGTTGAGGGGCCCAGATGCGTTCATGCCGCAGGCACTGATCGGGACGTGGTGGCTCCAGGCTAGCCTTGAAATTGATGACGGAGAGACTGCGAGCTTCCTCCATTGGGCAAACGACTGGAGAAGGGGGCTATGGGTGTCTGGGTGGTTGGCTGAGTTGGACTTTAGTGGCAGCGATTGCTGTAGAGGTCGCTTTGTTTTGTTCAATAAAGTCGATATTTCCGCCTTCTTTTTTTGTATTTTTTGTGTTGGTTTTGATCTAGTTGTAATAATGGAGATAGTTTTTCCATCTTCGGACTTTTTCTGCGTAGTTTACCCGCTTGCATGGAGCGTGACTTGTAGTTATAGCCGGCTAGATCTGTATCTAGTCCGAGTCATTTTTGGTCGGCTACATCCGTATTTAGTCTGAGTCATTTTAGTCGGCTAGATCTGTATCTAGTCTAAGTAGTTTTTGCCTCCACTGTAGAGGAACTAGGGTTTGTTGATTGGGTTTGCTAGTCGATGAGCCATTATAATGAGCTATTGATGAGCTCTAAGTTCAGTGGTGTTGAGCAAGGGATTCCCCTTTGTCCCACCACGCTTCCTTAGCTACTCTATTAGTCTCAATTTTGGAGGAACCAGCATTGGCCTTAGTTTGTACCTCTTTCTAGTTTAAATGAAGTTTCCTTGTAAAAAAAAAAAAAAAAGAAGAATTGTACATAGCCAAGGCCAAGCTATTGTTGGCTAGCTCTGTCTCACTCCGCGGGATCGCCAACCATCAACCAACTTGCATTCGGGACAACAGAAGGAAGGAGAGGTCCTCTCAACTCGTCGTTTTGTTCCCACTCTCATCTACTCGCCACGTGGCACTACCGCACTTCAAATTTTCCCTACATATATGTTCATAAAAATCACTCCCACATAGTTCCATACAGTCACAAACAGCTTCTTCCTCTCCGCCTGGATTCTTTCTCTCTCTCTCTCTCAGCAGCCGGCATGAGGGTCCAAATCCACTCATGGTTATCCACCAGCTCCTCCTCCACATGCGCCGCCGCCACAGCTGCCGTTGAAACCCCGCCGCCTTCGGACTCCGACACAACGCCCACATCGTACTCCTCGAACTCCAGCAGCAACACATGCAGTCCGGCCAGCCTCCAAAGCAATCTCTCTCTCCAAACTCTCCCCTCGGTCCCTTCTCTCCAGGACCTCTCTTTAGATTCCCTAAACCTCGCCGTCTCATACCTCTGCCTCACCTCCCTCAAACCGTCTACTCTCCCGATCACCTGCCTCGCCGTCCACGGCAGCCTCCTCTACGCCGCCTCCGCCCACGAAATCAACGTCTACGATCGAGAACAGAGGCAAACAGAGATAGAAAGCTCATCGTCCCATCTCGACGCGTTCAACGGCCGAGATTGCTCCTCCGGCTACATCAAGGCCGTCGCTTTCTGGGACGGCAGAGTGTTCACCGCCCACCAAGACTGCAAAATCCGAGTCTGGCAAATGACGTCGTCGTCCTCGGGATCGAAACGGCACAAGCTTTTGACTAGTCTCCCCACCGTCAACGACCGTTTGCGCCGTTTCGTTCTCCCCAAGAACTACGTCAACGTCCGCCGTCACAAGAAACTGCTGTGGATTGAGCACGCAGACGCCGTCACCGGCCTCGCCGTCAATAACGGTTTGATCTATTCTGTTTCTTGGGATAAGAGCTTGAAGATATGGAGGGCTTCCGATCTCCGTTGTCTGGAGTCCGTTAAAGCTCACGAAGACGCCATAAACGCCGTTGCTGTTTCCGCCGATGGAACTGTTTACACCGGGTCGGCGGACAAACGGATCCGGGTCTGGGCACCGGCCGGCGAAAAGCGTCACGTGCTGATTGCGACTCTGGAAAAGCACAAATCGGCGGTTAATGCGCTGGCCCTAAACGACGACGGATCGGTGCTGTTTTCGGGCTCTTGTGACCGTTCGATTCTGGTTTGGGAGAGAGAGGACAGCGCGAATCACATGGCGGTGACCGGAGCGTTGAGGGGCCACGGAAAATCCGTACTGTCTTTGTTCAACGTCTCTGATTTGTTGTTGAGTGGGTCAGCTGATCGGACGGTTAGGATCTGGCAACGTGGGCAAGAAGGGAGGTATTGTTGTTTGGCGGTTTTGGAAGGTCACGCGAAGCCGGTGAAGTCGTTGGTAGCGGTAACGGATTGTGATCAGTCAAACGGCGTCGTCACGGTGTTTAGTGGGGGCTTGGATGGGGAGGCTAAGGTGTGGAAGGTCTCATTTTCGAGACCTAATAACAGCCAGTATCTTATTGGCAAGCAGTAAAATTAATTGGACAATGCTGATCACAAATGTAATATTTTTCATGAAAATATTAAAGCCTACAGCTTCTTCATAAGTATACCTGTTGCATGAATTTTGTGCATGATTTTTCAGATGTCAAAAATTTAAAAAAAAAAAAAATATATATATATATATATATTAATTCGTGTACATGATCTTAAGTTTTTTATTAGAGTCTTTGATCATTTTTCTGTAATTTGAACGTCGTTGATTGCATTTTTTGCATCTGGGAATCTGAGATAACACATTGGTTATTTGAATTGTTTCTATTGTTCCTGGTCATCATGGTAATTAACGTAATTAGTGCCTGAAAGCTTTTTAATAGAAGATAAATTAAATTGGTTGATTTTGACAAGTATCTTATCTTTAATTTCTTTTTCTGTTACATAAAAAATACATGTATATATACGAGCTCAGTAACTGATTATGATCTACCTCTCCCATAAAATGCTTTGCTTTTTCCTTTTTTTATACACAAAGAACTCCTGCTTTAACATATCATGTATATTAATGAAAGACCTTTTGAAGAATCCGAACCAAAAATAATTATGACCTTTAAAGGTAATTATTGATTATTATTTGATAATAATTCAGAGGATGCTCGCAATTATCAGAATGCGAAACTCTTATAACAAAAAATAAATAAAAAAAATAAAATAAGGATCCCAATCAAAAATATTAGTTCAAGACTCTGAATTAATCCGTTTAAAAAAAAAAATAGGCTCAGAATTAATATTTGATGGCATTATCTCAGGCATATTGATATATATGAAATCTATAGATGATATTCACGACCAGCTAGCCTTTTTGGTGCAAGGAAATTAATCCAATCCACTCGCGAAATCTATTTTTCTAGAAACATAAATACTCGTGTATATTGCATGGCAAGTATACGACGCCTAGAACAAGCCACTTGAAACGTCCTCTTGACCAATATTTTGTTGAGTGTTGCCAAATAATTAAGAACAAAAAGGAAACGAAAAGAAACGTTCAAAAGTTCGTGTCTTAATTTGTTTCTGGACCCAGAAAAAAGGAAAAAGAAAAAGAAAAGGAAAAAGAAAAAAAGAAAGTAATTTCCAGCGCGATATCGAAAAATTTATGAATTTAATAATTAATATCGAGGTCGGCATGGTGACAAAAAAAAAAAAGAAAAAAATTACAAGATCCTCTTTTTTATGAAGTTGGTTTATCCAGAAATTATAATCCAATACGAAGACCGGTTGTGAGAAAAATTTGGCTCTTCATTAGTGCGAAACACATAATACAAAAAATATATCAACTAGAAAACATAACATTTGGATTAATTCAGACGGTACGATTTCCAATAAAATCTATACTAGTTGAGGAAAGCTTTGCAAAATAATAATAATAATAATAATTGTATTATTACTTAATAATTAACATTCACACCACGAGAACTTCCTTCCAAAAGGCGAAAAGTGTAAGTGATCTTGTGCGTAGGATTTTGGATAATTAAATTGTCTTCATTTATGAATCTCACGAGCTAACCTAGGTAAAATCGTTACACCCTTTTCAAATGTGTTTAGTACAATTACTAAACTAATGTTATTCAACTTGTCAAATAGTGGAATATTAATATTATTCCATGCATGCATGCATCTCATTCACCGCCAGCGCATTCACAACCTATTATGAAACTCTTTTCTCATGTTAAAATTGTTGTGAATATCTAAATTTAAAAGAAAAATACACATAACATGACATTAACTTCAGGATATTTAGGAATGGGAATTCGAGCCGCCCGTTAGCACGTGAAATTTTACGTTGTAGCATTTTTTACTCTACACTTGATACATGTGAAAGAATTTACATTATTTACTGTTTCCACTCCACCCTCAAACACTCAATTATCTTGATCTTATATCACGACCTAGGATTCTAAGCTAGCTTTCCATACATTATATACGTATATAACCTATATATGCATATATATATATATATTTAGAAGGTGTGATTGTGAAGTAAATAACTTATATGTGTGCTTCTTCTAACTTTTGTTGGTCCCTATGAATCGCGCAACTTGCGGAGACAGCTCAAAAGTTTACCACCAATATTCATAATAGTGGGCAGTGGTACTTAGCAGGCCAATCTTCTAGCCACAGATTAAAAATTTTCTTCTAGTTTTGAACCTTGAAGTCCAACCAAAAATAAAGGAAAAGCAAGAGCAAAAAAAAAAACCGCACGGGTGAGGAAAAAGAAAAGAGCATTAACATATATTATATTATATGAGAGTACATATACACACACACACATATAGCTTAAAAAAAAACACTTGATCATTAGCCGTTTCTCTCAACGCAAAAAGATCCTATATATTAAAATATATATGCGTCATATTTATTTATAATAATAATATGTATATGCTGAAAGCCTCTCTCGTCATGATCAGCTCCAAGTGGTCGGATAAGCAAGTTGGCAAGTTGAATATATATATATATATATATATATATATATATATATATATATTATACATACACATATGCGACAATAATAAAAAGCAAGTAACGTCATATGGGTATCGAAGAACCTAATTTATGTAAAGTATTATATATATATAAATATATATATATATATACACACACATATACGTGCGCTAATCAAATGATGCAAATTTAATTGCTCATGAGCTATGATTAAGGAATATATATGCAAACAACTATTTCAGCTTTTCACTGTTCACTTAACTAAAATAAGTCTCTTAAAAAATTATACAAAAATAAATAAAAGATGTCACTAATTAGATCTGTAACCAATTAAAGACCTGTTCATAATTAGCTAATTGATCATCCAGAACACTGTTCACTTAGCTGAGAGATGTCACTGTTTCTGACTTTACTCTTTCAATAAGTGGCGGCATGTTGGAGTTTATATACACACATACAAATATCATGACCTGATCAGAAAATTAATTACCATGGATTTAGTAAAATATACTTTGATTAAGATATATATGTTAGTTCAATATCAATCAGTCAAAGCCAAAGCTAGCTACCAAATTTTAAATTAAATAAGAATAAAATTTAATTAGTTAAATTAAGCTGCACAAAGAAAGTTAGATGGATAATGCAAGGTACATAAATTAAAGGAAATTAATTTGTTTATCCGTTTACTACAGTGCTCTTCTTCATCTGTTGGCCCTTGTCCTTTAGTAAGCTAGTATAGCATATTATATAAGCACTTTATCCATTTTTAATTATGGTAGCAGTACCCTTCAATTGTTTTGTTTGGGCACGGCTTGTAGCTAGTCTCAAAATAGCAGACAACTTTCTAAAATGGCCAATTTTGGTTTGGCATATTGACTTTCTATGAAACATTATTACGTTAATCATAAAGATCACCTAATACATATTAAAGAAATATTTAATTTTCTTGAAGAAAAATTATTTTTATTTTCCCTTCACAAAAAATATTTTTACTTTTGCTAAATATGATTAAACAACTATTTATAGTTACAAAACTTATCTCATATATTATCAGCGCCAGGATGATACCATTTTACATGTTGATAAACTCGTTTTAGTCGCAACATTATTTCGTGTACCCTGTAACCGAATTAAAGGACATTATTGGACCTTAACTTGAAAAGAAGGTAATAAATTAATAATGAATCTTCTGGAACCTCATAAACGTCAATCACTCTTTAATATAAAAACATTTTATTACAGGGTCTTTTAAGTTACTTCTCATACATGCATATGTACCTGATTCATAATTTATAGATAATTGGTAGTTGTTATTTAATCATAGATGTTAGTTTGTCTTACACTCAATCTAAAACCCTAGTGCTAAGTTATTTTGTCCCTACGTATGGTTCATTATTATGCAGTACATCAAACTAAATTAATTACGCGTTTCTTAAATCACTTAACTATTAATTTAAATAGGATACTACTTGACCATTTCATCACTATACCTTTTCTTTTAATTTTTCTTGTGTTTAGGATTAATTTACGAATCCTAGTGGCAATAACTTAAGTAACCAAGAATTTAATACGAAAGTGACACAAGAAGCTGCCTCATCGCCACTTAATCAAGGACTCAAGAGCGACCTAATTAATGTTAATTTTCTCTTAAACTAGGTTTAGTTGGTACAATAACAAAGGATGCAAGTCAAAAAATCAACAGCAATATAATTGAATAAAAAGTTCATGTGATCACTAACGTAATATATATATATATATATATATATATATATATTTATATGCATATGCAGGGACATAATTAAGTCTGAACAGATTGATTTTTGGGGTGGATTATACTATTAGAGCGAATCTTAGTCATAATTACTAATGCAACGCAAGCAACCACGCGAGTCATGCAAGTTCAAATATGTAATTGTAGCTGAAGTGAACGTATAACCATATTGAAATGTATACTTCAAGAAAAAGAATAATAAAGAGGAAGAGGGATGAACATGCTGTTCAGCATAATGTGTACGCCATTTGACTAATTAAGTGGATGGAGAATTTAAGCATGGAAATTAGCTAAGTAGTACATATATAATTGCACATTTAATAAACTTCTGCAACCATATATTTTTTGAATATTTTGGTGCAACTAGCAATGAAATGAAATGACATCAATGAAATAAATATCATTACGTATTATTAACTTTTATCAATAAAATCGTGATTCTATAAAAAACAATTCTATCTTTTAGTTGACGGAATTTTAAAATCATTATTTTGGATACCAATTTAAATTTAAATAATAAACCGTCTAATTTTAGGGATTTTTTAAATATAATAATATTATAATCCGTTTGAAATTTTAAATACGTATATTCTAATTATTCTAAAAAATAAATTAAAACTAACAATATCATTATTTTTGTCATTAATGTTTTTATACATATGCATTTGGACATATAAATAATATTCATAAACTGAAGATATATTTTAACTCTACAAATAAAAAAGGACCACATGTCTTATTAATCCTATTTTTAGAGATATTTAAAGAATATGCCAAAACGACCTGGTGGATTGAACTTTACCACACTTTAAAAAGGTCTTGCATTTACTGTCATGTTGTTTAAACAAAATTACTTTGTTAGAAAATTATGCCCTCTTGATCAACAAGCATTTCAACAAAAAAACCATAGAGTTTAATGACATGAACCATAAAACATAAAGGTGAATTTTGTATTCTAAATATATTGTGTGCTATGGCTCTGGCATATTCTACAAATATTTTTTTTCTTGTGGCATAAATCAATCCAACTTAGAATTTACGGTATTTTTGTAAAGACCCCTATTTTTTCAATCTTACTACTTCTCATAGAAATGTGAAACAAAACATTTTTAAGGAATACAAAGACATAATAGATTACAAGTATTTTAAATTAGGGTTAAGTAAACAAGTATTATTTAAGGGTATTTTCACCTTTTGCCTAAGAGAAGTGGTATGAATTGAAGAAAGAAATAATAAGTTATGGAACTGATGTAGGAAGTTTTAGCTTTATTAGTCGTTTTCATATTTTATCTTTATTTTGTTATTAGCTTATTATTATTTCTCTATTATGTTGTATATTTTAGTGTGTGTTGGTTATCGTTTTGTTAAAGGGTTATAAATACCCTCATAAGCTAATAGTAATGATCACTTAGAATATTGGATATTGATTACAAATTTTGAGTATTTTTTTCTCCTAGTTTGGGGGTTTTTCCCTTTGAGGAGCTTTTTTTTTAGGTGGGTTTTTGGATCCTCTATCTATGTTAGGCTGATAAAACACTATTTTTTCAATTTCGCTACGTCAAGAACACAATAGTGATAGTAAAGAAGTGATAACACATGTTCGCCTAACCTTTAAAGTTTAACCAAAATATTGAGAACAATAGGGTTTTTATAGAAATAGATGTTTCAAACTTTCTTATAAAAGTAGTTAAATTGAAAAACAATGGAATTGGTATTGTTTGAAACCTTAAACCAATATATTGAGAACAATAGTTTCTTATATTCATTCGAAGTAAATGTTTCAAACTTTTTTTTACAGAAGTCGTAAAATTGAAAAACAACATTGCAGAAGTGATATTTTTTCAAAATGACCTAAAAAATTGAAGTAAATAGAACTTTTAGAAAATTGACCTTAGGGTTTAAAAGGGCAAATGTGAAATAATCGTGGAAAAAGAGGCGTGCAACTATTTGGAGGCCAAAAGGCAAAAGCAAAAGATAGCACTTGCAAGAGCAATACGTAAAGACGCAATTCTTCTCTCGGATGAGGGGACCAGTGCTCCAGATAGTGTGTCAGGCGTTAGTCCAAGAAGAGCTTGAAAATATGATGGTTGGTCGTACTTGTATGGTTGTAGGTCATAGACTATCCACCATACACAAGGCAGACTCCATAGCCGTAACAAGGAATGGGATAATCTACTTGCTATTTGGACGTTGTGGGGCTTATTTTCCTCTCTCTGAGCTTCAAAGAAACTCTGCACATTAAGCTAAATCTTTCTCTTCAAAGTACAGCCTAACTATAAATTGATGCAAGACTCTACCCGAAAAGTTCAAATCCCTCGCACCTAAATCTTAAAAAAAGAAAGAAAGAAAAATATGTACGTCCTTTATTCAGTAACATCATGTCATATTTATAGACTTACTTGTACGGTAAAGAAATCTCTCGAAGAATCCTTTTATTGAGCTAAAATGACACAACTCCGATTTTGATCTTTTTTCAGCACTTGTTCCTCGATAAAACAAGTGACCAACAATTTAAACAGAAAAAAAGGTTTAGAATCAAACATCTTCTCTTAACTATCGAATGAAGTTACATGTTAATTTAAGTTCTTTTTGAAATAAATTTTAAAAAATGAGAGAAATATTCTGTGTTTATTGATCCTTAGTGAAAAAAGAATAAATATCTTAATTGCAATGTTTTGGGTGAAAATTTCAACCCTCTCCCTCCGTGTTTGTTAAATGCTTCTGTGCACATTAACTGTTCGGTGCTCGGTTGTAAAGTATGTTGTCGTTTTTCTCAAGATTTTGTCGTCTTCTGAATTTAATAGAGTCTTGTAAGGATAATAAAATATTTATCGCTTTTTCTGGGGCTTACCGTCTTTGGTCGTTCTCCTTTTGTCAAACTCTCCTTTTTTTTTTTTTTTTTTAGCAAAATGGTGTCGTTTTACTTTTCTTCTGTTGTACGCATGCTATACTTTAAAATCGTTTGCAGGGGATATTTTAAGTTGTTTTCAGTTAATTGTCGTTCCAAGAATATTCTCTCTTTTTTTTTTTTACCATATATTTTTGTCGTTTCATTAACTCCTCGAAATTTACAACAATTTGCAATTTTCCCAAGTCGCTGATTTCCTTGGAGTTTGTGGGAGATTTTGTCGTTTTCAATTTCTCTTCATATGCTGCTGTTTTGACATTTATAGTCGCCTATACAATATTATGTCGTTGTGAAAGTTGTTGCCGTTTATGAAACAGGGACCACTTACTGGAAAAGACAAAAACGCTTAGTTTGAACCACTATTTTGGGGGAGACAATTGTAAACTCCGGATGAGAAAGCGACCAAATTGGAACTATGGAAACTTAGCATTATGATAGGAGATCCCAGTAAACAAACAAATGCCCGCTTATTACAAAAGTCAGAATCTCAGATACGTAGAACAGATAAACTAGTAGGCTACTTCTAGTAAGTCCCTTTGAAAGCGTTATTTACAATGAAGTGGGAACTTTTAAGGATTAAAATATAAGTGATCGATCGAGTTCTGCGGACCAACTCTTTTTTAAGGAAGTGAGTTTGGTGATTCTGTGTTGTCTGTAAGTAGCTTTAGCTGACAACATTATGGGGAAGAAAGGTGGGATTTTTCACTGTGCCGACGGCGCGGATAAGTTGTTAATGGTGTTGGGGACTTTAGGCAGCATTGGAGATGGGCTGATGACCCCACTTACCATGCTGGTTTTTAGTGGTTTGCTCAATGACTATGGAGCTTCTGAATCCTCCATCTCAAATGATGTAGTAGACAAGGTAACTGCAAAATTCCCGTATCTTTTTTTTTTCTTTATAGAGTTTATATCAATATTGAATGGTCGCGTCTGAGATTCAGTTCGAACCAATAATTAAACTGTAAACACCGTAACAATTTAACTTTTGTGAGAATAAACTCTAGCAAAATTGATTTGAACCGTAAACTGTGTCTCTTAAGCACACTATAGTAAAACCGAGTTTCTTTCTTTCCACTAAGAGGGGTGTGTCAAAATTTTCATGTATGTTCTCTTCACAGCACTCACTCAGGCTGCTCTATGTTGCTATTGGAGTTGGGATATGCGCTTTTATTGGTAAGTGAAGTTTCATTGTTCTATGTATCTTCCTTTAAGTCCACTTTCATTTTGTGCATCTCTAATATGAGAACAATATTATTGGAAACAGTAATTTGGTTGGGAATAGAATGGAAAATCTGCATAATTAGTGCCTAATTGTGAACGTATTGTAAGTGGCAAAATTTTGACAGCCAGTTTGAATGCTTTTACGACTTCATAGAATCGTATTACATGTTTGTAGAAGGAATTTGTTGGACTAGAACAGCTGAGAGGCAGACATCTCGCATGAGGATGGAATATTTGAGATCAGTGCTGAGACAAGAAGTTGCCTTCTTTGACAATCAGTCAGCATCTTCGAATACTTTCCAAGTTGTTTCTACAGTCTCTTCTGATACCCATCTAATCCAAGATGTCATAGCTGAAAAGGTTTCTTCTAGTTCTCAAAAAC
>CAMOHE010055046.1:0-16400 GCA_946598075.1 Artocarpus hirsutus
ATCTCTAGATTCTAGACGTGTTAAAATTTAACCAAAAGTTTTAGTGTTTGTTTGGTTTATATGGAATTGAAAAGGGAAAAAAATATTGCAAAAAACAGGGAAAAAAGTGATCAAACAAAAAGGTTCTCTACTTTTCTAGCTTCTTGTGAACAAATTTTTGTTATTATTTATGTTCTCTTTTTTATATTCAAGATTGAAGGACACAGTGATAGTGTGTTTTAACATATTTAAGTTAAATTAAAACTTTTAGTTACTATAATGTAAATTTTTATATTTTATCGTATAAGTAAAAGAATACTTGGGTGTAAGAGTCCGTTTAGTTCATATATTTAAATAAAAAATTTGAATGAAGATTCATAGATTTAAATAAAAAATTTAAATGAAGATTTAAATTTTTGTGAGAGAAAATACTGTAGCAAAATGATTCAAACCGTGATTTGAATCATGAACCAAACACACCCTAAAATTTTTAGGTATTGTTTTTTATCCATCAATTTTAGCCAATATATGCATACATCTTTGTACGACGTAAGTTATAAATAAGGCTATTTTTTTAAAGTAAATCACAAGAGATAATAATTGATATGTATGAAAGTTTAGGATATCTTAATTAGGTGGTACCTTCTAACTTGTAAATCCTCAGTTAAACTCTATTCAAATTTATAAATTATGCAAAGAAAGAACAAGAAATTACATAAGACTCGATCCAAAAAACAAAATGAGGGGGAGGAATAAACACTAGGCCATGAGAAATAAAAAAGAATTGAACAAGCAGTGATTGAACCAAAGAGCAGAACAAGAGGTCAGGCATGATAACTATACCTATGACCACACGCCACAAATAATACTCCATCTCGACTAATTGACAAAACTATAGTTGGGCAGTCCTTCCATATCTCAAGCAATGAGGCTTGCAGAAATGGGGGGAAGTGCACCGCCAAGCATGTTCAGATAAAACGAACCGCTTTAGCGGCCAAGTTCTCAACTTCTCAATAAACATGGGAGACAGTAACATCCTGTGTTCATGTGTCAGTCCAGTAGATTAGATTAGATTTTAAAAATTATAAAATTTAAATTTTTTTCAACCCAATATATATAGATTAGATTACGGATTGAATACTTTCAATCTGTATAATACATAAATTTGATATATATAGTACTTAAATTATATATATCAATTTATACATGTATATGTTACGGATAAATTTTTTTACAGTTTTATTAAGTTAAAAAAATAAAACCCATCTCAAATGAAGCCTTTGTTATGTTATATTATGCTTTTTTTATTCTTAATTTTTTAATTAATTTAAATCTTAATCCATGAATCCGTGTCCTTCAATATATGGAATCTATTATTTGTGGATCGGATTAGATTAGATTAAATTAAAACTCTTTTGGGTTGAAAAAATTCTAATCCAATATATACGAATTGGATTATGGATTAACTCTTAATTCGTGAATTCTAATCCATGAACGCCCTTAAGATCCATTATCATTCAAACTAAAAAGGAGCAGTGTTTGGTATTGCTCTATGTTTGGTAAGTTGGATCCCACACTTTTAATTTTGATGAGACCTTAAATTTTAAATTCTGTTGCAATTATAGTTCATTAGCCAATGAACTTTCATTAGTGGATGTCAATTGCTCAAAATTAGGGGTGGCAAAACGGGTTGACGGGTCGGGTTCGTGTCGGGTTGGAGTTAATTTTTACAAAAATAAGTCGACACTAACCCGACCTGTGACACGAACGGGTTGAGATTTCTCAACCCGAACCCGACCCGTTTTGATACAAGTTGACACTAACCCGACCCGTGTCAACCCGTTTTCTTATGCACAGTGTCAAAAAATATGACCCGCGACCCGTTTTTGACCCGTAACTCGATTTTGACCCGTAACCCGGCTGTAACCCGCCTACGTTAATATATATAATATTAAAAACAAATAAAATTAGAAGAGTTTTATACCACTTCAATAAGAAGATGAGTGACAAGAGAAACATGGTTTGATCTTTTAAGGGCTTATATTATATATATGAAATAATATTAATTTTTTAAAATTTAATTAATTAAATACGGGTCAGAAACGTGTCATTTTCGTGTCAGACGGGTTGACCCGAACACGATCCGTTTTTTGACGAGTCAGTTTCAGGTCGACACTAAAATAACCCGTAGTCAAATTTTTCGACACTAACTCGCGAAAAATCTTGTCGGATTCGTGTCGTGTCGTCGTGTCGCAACCCGTATTACCGGCCCTACTCAAAACTTTACATAAATGAACCTTACATTATTAGTTAATTGGATGCTGGACATTGAACCTTTTAAATTTTCCTTATGTTTGGCTGATACGGTTCCTACCACAAACTCAGTTATGAACAGTGTAAAGCTCTCACATGCTGTAGTAACAATAAAACAAATTGCTACAGTGTAAAACTCTTACATGCTGCAGTAAAAGTAGTTCTAACCACTGGTTTCTATCATCCTTTTAAACACCCACTTTATTTCAGATCCTAATTATGTATGTTATTGGTTGGGCTGTATTGCTAAACCTTGTAAACTTTAGGATCCTCAAACGTCAAAATTATAAGTTAGAGTGCAACATGCAAATAAATTTTGTATGAATAAGTGCAATTTACCTCATAAAAATCACGATCGCCTATTAACCCTCGTAAATCACGAGTCAAATTTTATAGTTTCCTATTGACAGTCTACTTTTTATAGAGAATTCTGGGTAAGGTGGTAGGATTCGTTTTTAATTGTGAGAATTGCGTAAAATCCTCTCAATTTTGAATTTTTAAAAAAGTTTTAGTATAATTTTGACTAGATTTAATATTTATAGATATGTACCCTTTCTACACAATTGTACTTTGATAATCTATTGCAAAATTATCCTGTCATGGCATCAATTTTCAGGATGATATATAAAATGATTAATTTCGCATGTAATGAGTGTTTTCAAATTCGGAAAGTGAAACTTTCGGCACACTCATCATTACTAACGTAGTGAAAGCGACCAAAAAACCAAGCTAATACCACCATGTATGTGGCCTACAAAGGCTTGGGAAGGCGTGGATTTCAATTAATGGATAGGCACTCAAAATATGGTAAGCTTGTGGCTCTGCGCCACTAAAGATCTCTCTTTCTCTCTCACTCTCTCTCGCCATGTATGTAGGGATGTTGATAAAATCCGCAAATCCATTCAATCCAGCTATGAAAAATACAAATTAAATTTGGATTAGGATTTTTTTGACACGGTTTGTACGGATTGGATTTGGATTCACCTTAATCTGCATAATCCAAACTATGAACACATCTCTTTGTATATATAGTTTTTGATGAGTATTGGTATTCATTTGAGAGTATCTTAATTTCAGTAGTTAAATTGCAGAAAAAAATATGATTTTAATTAGTAAGGTGTTTATGAATGAAATTAAAACCACAAAATATAGTTTTAACTAATTTTTAATTCAAATTTTATGAAAAAAAACACTATAATAAAAGTTATTTGGAACTATATCAACTGAGTTTTCAAACATCTTATAGATTTAACGGTCAAAAACAAAATCTCACTGCTGAAAATGGCACCGGGAAGGACACTTCTTTTTCTTGATTAGTCTCTCATTTGGTTACACTAAGAAAATGTCCTTTTTTTGGTTTCGAACTACAGTATAAAAGGATGGTTTCTTACCTGTGAACGTCTGGAAGAATCCCAGATGGTCCCGATTGGTTCGTGAAGTAAAATGATCAAATTATCTAAGGGATAATTAGAAAATTATATATATATATGTATATGTAGTGATGTGTTACACTTTTCTGCCACTGCATTGGACACACTCCTGCTTCAGTGCTTATGTTCTATGATGTCATTTTCTGATCAAATTTAGAGTAGCGCCATTTTGATGTTATCCGTCTCCGAAGTTCTATCCCATGCCATATTAATGAAGGCAATGCCAAACTTAGATAGACCAAGTTTGATTTTAATTTATGAGGGGTAATTGCAGCACAACTCGGTATCCTGAGCAATGTCGAAGGCAATAATTCGCAAGTATAATAAATTAGGCCCCACAACATTATAAAAAAAAGATCATCAAGTATTAAATAGCTGCTAAATACATTTGAATTTTTGAAATTTTTCTTGAAAGTTAAGAATAGGTTAATTGTAAAAGTATATCTTCTAGTTTTATTTATTTCACAATTTATCTTTCTATTTTAGAAAACTACAAAAGTGTCCTGCAAATTTGAAGAAATATTCAATTCTATTTTTGAGCAATTTTGTATTTGGACAATTGGGCTCCTATGTTTTTAAAATAACAGTTTTTGCTTTTAAAATTCAAAGCATAGTTTTAATATTATTTTTTGAAGGACATAGTTTTAATACTTTTTTTTTCCCCTTCCTAGCCTACCCCCTTATTGGATTTTTCCCCTTCCTCCCCTTCCTGTCTCCCTTTGTCAAGACAAGCAGCCCTCCTCTCGCCCTGTCCTCTCTACGGCAAATCTCCAACAATCGCTCTCACTGCCCAACCAAGCTACTCATCCCTCATCGGCAAATCCTAGCTACCCTAGCCCCATTTCGTCAACCCCCGACCCATCTTCATCAAAGCCTTGCCTTAGATCGTCGGAGCATTCTCATCCACTGTCGAAACCCCAACTAGTTGTCATCGATTGCATCCTTAGACCCATCAAAAGCCTAGTCGACGATCTCCAACTCTAATAGTCGTTGACGTTGATCGAGGCCTCAGACCCATCAAATTCCTAGTCGAAGATCTCCAGCTTGATTTGTCGTCAGTCGCAGGGCCCATCCTGACTCTCTCTATACTGCAATCCTCCCCTGCCAAGTTTCTCCGGTGTCACAGCCTCATCGAAACTCACCCCTAATGTTGTAGCCAAAGGAGGAAGAAGACTTCCAAATTTTTATTAAAAAAATGTTTAATTTTTATTTATAATTGGCATTATTAATTATTATTTATAATTGGTATTATTAATTATTATTATTTATTGAGAGGGTATTTAGGTCAAAAAATTAATTTTGCCTCTTTTTCTGTTTTATAATTGGTAGAGGGATGAAATTGAAACAATTTCTTAAAATATAAAGGACATCTTTATAGTTTCTTAAAATAGAAGGATAAAACGTAAAATAATTAAAACTAAGAGGTATATTTTTATAATTAACCCTTTTAAGAATATAGCAACAAAAAATTTTAACAATTTAGATTAACTTAATTTATTGAAAAATGAGCCACACTAATATATTCTCAAACAATGAAAAGAAATTAATAAATTAAACCCTTAAGAAATGAGGGTTTGTTTTTCTTCCTATTACTATCCTTGTTTAGGAGGGTTTAGCAACTTCGAAAAAGAGATTTCAATTTTTGAAGATCATTTTTTCCTTTCCCCATATTTCTAGGGAAGGTTAATGCTTACACAAGTTCTTTTTTGCTTTGATGAAGTTTATTGATGAGAGTAAGGGTGGCAATTTGAGTAATGACATGAAACCCACACAAAGTTGGAGGGTTTAGGTTTGCTATAAATGGGTTTGGGTCAATAAGAGGTTGACACAATTAACACGATTATTAAATGAGTTGGATTAAGGTTGACTATCATTATACAATTGACACGATTAACTACATATATGATTTGAAACTTAATTTATGATATAATATAAAAGTTTATATGATGCATAAATAAAGTTTACTTGCTTTTATTAAATATAAATATTATAAATTTTAAAATCTATTGGGAATCTAATCATAAATGATAAATTGACCAATAAACTATTATCTGTCATAATCATGTTAAATAAGTCATAATTATATCAATTATTTATTCAATATATAAATTTAAATGGGTTACACGGGTTGACGCGATTAACATGTTATTAAAGGGCTCGTGTTTGGGTTGACATCCTTTGACACATTTGATAAATGGGTCATGTTTGAGTTGATGTTTTATGATACAATTAATAAACAAGTTGATACAAATACAACCTATTAACACGAATTGCATCGTCACTTTTAGAGCTTATTTGGCAGGAGAAAAAGTAAAAAAAGATAGATAGAGATTAAAAAAAGTTTATGAAATAAATCTTAGAATTTATTATTGTATTTAATAGGAGGGAATATTTTTAAATAATTCTTTAATAGAGGGGATTAGTTTAGAGAATTCTTATAGAAAATCTTAATTTGGTCGCCCATGATTTGAAAGAATTTCTCTGATGTCAAACTATTTTTTTTGCTTCTTTTTTCCAAATAAGCAATTCAATCTCATTGCTCGTAATTGAAGGAAACCTAATTAACTAACAAAACAAATACTAGTTTTGATAAAATGGTAATTGTAGCCAAAAAAAAAAAAAAAAAATTTACCCTCCCTTGCATTTCTCCTCCAAACAAGAAAAGTATTTTTTTTTCTTTTTCTTTGATTTCATACCGGACACTAATAAAAAGGACTACTCATACCATCTCCATGGAACACTACTTTTGTTCTCGTGAGGTTCTAGCCCCACTTGGGTCCTATAGCCGAAACCCATCCATTGTGAGAGGATTCTTATGAGGTTATAAAAAATCATTATTCATCTTTATTTCTCTTACCTTGGTTTTCTATCTCTCCATCCGTAGAGTATTTTCCCTCATACCAACAAGGCCTTAAAAGTTGATCCACATTTCTATCGACCATCTTTCTTCCTCCTACACCGTTTGTTAAAGACCATTACATGTTATTCACTAACCTATACTTGGGAAGAAACCAGATATATTGTACAAGTTATGTCTGTTGTGTTTGTATCTTATGTAATGCTATGTTTGTATACATATACACACACACACATATATATATATATATATTAACTGTTCTATGTATTACCATAAAACGAATGGGAACTGTAGGAAATGGGGAAACGCATGATGTAATAATGTCTACTCGAGATTATTTTATATTTTGTTTTTTTTGGAGGATAATTTTACGTTTTTTTTTTCAACTTTTATTGCCTAGACAAGAAGTTTCTACATTAATTTTTTTCTTTTAGAAACGGTATGGGGATCATGGTTCCCACTTTATATCACAAAGAATGAAACCACCGGGATTTTAACTTGGTGGACATACGCATACATTCACCCACTCAGCTACCTAAGCTAGCATCGAGTGGCAAGTTTCTACATGGACATTGTGGGCGGGAAAAGTCTATCCAAGAAAGTGTACACACCCCCGCCTAATAGAAGAGCACCACTGCAAAAAGTACAGAAGAGATGATTACTAAATTAGCAATCTTAATAATAAGCGTCAGAGAAGACGCATTCGTGATCCTAATTCAATCACTACTAGGGACTAATTAGAGAGTGCAAAGCTGACTAGAAGAGTTAATATGCAAAAATGAAAGCTGGGCAGCCACCACAATTGTACATGTGAACGGGGGAGCAAAATACATTTGAGTGACTATAGGAGAAAGAAGTGAGCAGTGGTACGACTGCTCATTTCTGAATTCTGATCTACCGTGCAAGCAACTTTTCAGGAGTTGGATGGACCTTGAAATTTTTTTGTCCTACATGACATAAAGCATCTCAAATTTCGATGGCCCAGATCAACTTGACCATCATCCAACACTTGAATAATTGAATGCATGGTGCGACCAGAAAATGACTAGTCAAACTGTAGTTTTGTCGAAACGAGAGATGAACTTACCTTACTGGGTTGATCCATGCTGAGAACTTGCGAAACGAAAGTAGACTCTGCATATTATATGGGGTCATATTTTGCTTGGAGGAAACTTGATAGAAAAATGAAGCACTAATTTGCTCAAGTAAAACCAAATTATACAAAGAACATCAATTATTGCAACTAGATTTAGACATTTGCTAGCAGTCTAAAATGATATTGCAATCACGGGTCAAGTTCTCTGTCTCATTTAAAAAGGGCCTAGTGCCAGCATTAGAAGTGAAGCACAATGTCTAAGGCAAAAGTGCTGGCATTCTATAGCTTGCCCTTTGTTTTACCAATACAATATGGATGGGAAAATTCTGTGATAGAGTACGCAAAAAATGGCCTACAAGTAGTACATATTTTTGAGCCATTTTTGAACCGTTTGAGTTTATCAAAATCATATCATACTAAAAAAGTATAATAACTTAACAAAACTTGATGAAAATTTGACAGTTCAAAACTGTGTCCTACTAGTATAATATTTTCTCACACCCTATCATAGTTGATGCTTGACCAATGAAAAACTACCAGCGTCTTTGTTTCACTAATTTAGCCCAGTTCGGCTTAGTCCGAGTGGCAATCATAGTTTGAATTAGTGTTTGGGAAAACATCAATTCAAACTAAAATGACAGTTCAAACTGGGCTGAACTGTCCAACTAAGAATTCAAAACTCTCTCCATTTTAACATTTCGAACTAATCTTAAACAGTGATTCACTCGCATGTATTTGCAATTTTGCACTATTATTTAATATCATTTTCTAATCAAATTTCTTGCATATTTCATGTTTATTTTTTTAAAATTTTTTTTCATGCTTTAAACTAGAGTTATCAATATTCATCCAAACACATCTTTGGTTTGGATTTCTTGTTCAAATTAACAACTTAACTACACATCTAAACACAGTTTGGATTACTATTGCAACTATATAGTTCGAATTTTTCTGTTCAAATAAAACAAATTCAAATCAACACAATTTGAAGCAATGAACCAAACGGGGTACATACCTGCAATGCTCCAGCAAAAGAAGCAGCAAGGAGCAGAGGAGCAACATAGCCAGTCGTGTAGGTCAACAGTAGGCTTCCCCCTATAACTGGATCCTGTTGTAGAAAAGTAAGTTATTGAAAACTAGGTATTAACAAATAAGCAAAATTTGCAAATAATACCATGTCAATTAATGTACAAGTATGCAAACAAAGCAATTCATTGCTTGTCAGTTTTTCCTTCTTGTTTGTTGAGCTTGCTTTATAGTATATGCGTCAGTGTTCTTCATAAGCCTAGGAAACGGTTCTTTGAAGCAAAAAAGTTGAGGACTTTTCTTTTCTTTTTATATATTTAATTGAAGTACCTTGGAAGTAGCTACATATCCTAACAGGGTGGCAAGCACTGGTGTACTGCAGGGTGAGGCAGCTAAAGCGAATGTAAGCCCAGCTAGATAAGCTTGCACACCTTTCAAATCGTTTCATATTCAAAACTGGTTAAGATATAGAGAAAACCAGCCTCATCCAAACAATAAGATCTTCAAAAATTAGGATGAGAAGGAACAAGGCCAATTACTTGATGGAAAATTAGCAGCCACAGCACGGGCATCAAAATTGTCGAAGAAAGAGGGGAGTCGTAATTCAATTATCTGCAAACTTGACAGGTAATGATTAATCACAAAAAGAAGAGGTACTAAATATTGCAAAGAACTACGCAAAACATTCTGCCATAGCAGCGTGAATTACTACCTCGAGGAGATTAAGACCCATAACAACAGCTAAACCTGAAGCAGCCAGAGGCAACCCTTGTCCAATCTGTCCATAAGCCTTTCCAGCAAATGAGGCTGCTACGCCTAAGATTGCCAGTGTAGTTGCCAATCCCAACGAGAATGCAATTGAATTACCAATGACCTGACTAGGAAAGACATAAAAAAGTATCACAACACAGAAGTGCGTGTGCATATAAGAGCGAGATCGGAGCATCTGGGTGTCTCAGTAAAAGAGTCACCATATCATCCAAATGATGACGGGAAACATAATTATCAATGTCTGAACCTTGTATAAATAATATCCACCACATTTCTACTATTAATTCTTATCTTATAAATTTTAAAGAGCCAACGTAATTTCATCATACTTCTTGTAGTTATCAATTTTTTCGTACTTCTGTTAAAGTCTCACTTATCACACTCTTCCTTAGGTTCTGTGAACACATCTTTAGCAATGAAAAACAACAAAGGAACAATGGAATGGAAATAGATATTTAGCTGATAATTACCTCTGCTTTGCCTTTCCCGGAGCCAAATGCTCCTGTAGAAAACCCACAAATCAGCATTAGGAATGATGACATGCAAAGAGGTTAAAGTATATGATACCAGGAAACAACCGCCAAAAGCTTTAATACATAGCTTGCTTACCAATGTAACCAAGGGTCAGTGGTAAAACACTTAGAGTACAAGGAGAAAGGCTGGTTACGAGCCCTGCCCCAAAAATAACTGCCAAACTGGGGGAGAAAAATAATAGAGCATAAATAAAAATTCTTTGAAAGTAAGTAATAAATAAAATTCTGACTGGGTAGTTCTACCGTCCACGTTTACAAGTACCACTAGAAATTAAGGGACAAAGAGTGGTAACTAACCTAGTAAAACTTAAGGCAGACAACTGGTCCTGAACAGCTTCATTAGCCTGTTGTCCAGCAGAATAAAGGAAGCCCCCAAACCAATCCCCAGGGCCACCATCAGACAAAGTATAAACTGAAGCGGCATTTTCCTGACTCAGAAACAGAAATTTAGCTCCAGAATATATGATAGTATAGCTAGAAAGCAAAATTTCCATAACAGAACTTTTGGGCAACTAAATTGTGAATTATTATACTGTCCAAAACAACGACTGCATGATTCATAAGTTCTTTTCAAATGAACAATATAGAGCCAAATCTGAAATACAATTTCGTGTACTTACTGCCATTGCCATGTCGACTGCAACCAAATTTGCCACTGAAAAAAAAAAAAATATATATATATATATATATATAACGGAGAAAATTGATTACAAGAAAGAACTTTGAAATGCCATGGAAGTGCTCATAAATAAAATAGGGGTCGAAAATAAGACCAAAAAGAAGGCCATGCCTAATCATAACCAGAATTATCACTACCAATATGTCTATAATTAACTTCCTTATGAAGTTGCCAAAAATATATATGCCTTTAGTCAAGCTAAGAATTTCCAAGTCATCAAAATGACGCCATTCACTCATCCTCACAATTTCAAATACAAAGGGGTTTACTAGAACGCAGATAGCTGTAATACAGAAAATTGAGAAAACCTTCTTTAAAGTGTCATTTGACACTCCAATGCGGAAAGAGAAAGGAAAAAGACAAGCAGAAGAAAATGAAATATACCAAAATATGTGCAAAAGATCAAGACTTATAACCTGCCATGGAATTTACAAATGTGTAAAAGTTAAAGCTACCACTTCCATCACTCTTTGACAATGGTGCAAGATCTTGGCAAGGATCCTCATCAGTGGAAAATCCCTTGAGCGATGCCATTGGCACCACATGCTTACCTTAAAAATCAATGGTTTAAAAGCAATTGAGTTAGGAAATACTACTGCTAAATGCAAATTACAAGTAAAATCTAATGCTCAAGCTTCTTTTTTCTCATGTAGATATAAAGTAACAATTAACAGTAATAACTAACCAAAAGGAAAGGAACAAAAAAGGATTATGCTTGGCATCTACTGCCAATGCCGTCGCAATTGGAAATCAACACCCGTTTTAACAGCTCAATGAAACTCCATGAAAATTTATAAGTATATCAAAAAAAAAAAAAAAAAAAAACAATAATAAGAAGCTAAGTTAACTGTCAAATCACATCCTAAATCTGAAATCATAACAAATTAAGAAAAAAATATGGTAGTTTAACGGAATATGATGAAAATGAACCCTACCAAAAACGGTTCCTTCTAAAAGTCGTCAATTTTGTGTGAAGTGCCTTTTCATTTTGCAAAATTTGAGTTTCAGGATGTCCAAAAAGTGAGTATAATAAAGCAAATGAACTACTCAAAGGTCATAAGAGAACAGAACATGACATACGATAGGAAAAATTAGACTCACCGTGGATGCTTCTGCGAGCGCGATTAAAGCTCGAAATTCTGAGAGAATTAACTCCATAACTAGCGCAACAGTTTAGGGCCAAACTCATCTTGAAGATGATTAACGAAAATTTCAAAACCAGAAAATTAAAGCGCTATAAAAAAAAGTATCAAGCAAGTGAAATCTTTCGAATCCTAGTTATGCTCCTTTTCTCGTTAGAATTTAAAGGAATCCAAAAGTTTCAAACTTTTACGCTCAATTTATTTCTCTCTCTCGTTTTCTTCCGTTTTCTCAGCAGCCAAACAGCGGGTTATAGATTTTTTTTTTCTTTTTAAAAAAAGAAAATAAAAGAATAGCCGCGCGAGAGAGACTCCTGGTTTGGAGTTTGCTTCACGAAACGAAACGGGGAGTTGTGAGTTCAGACAGTGACCAGCAAAATGAAGAGAAGTTAAACGGTAGACCAGTCAATAGGGTCAGGGTGAAAGATAATTACCCTGTTGAAATTGAAAATATTATTTAAAAAATTATAACATATAAAAGTATAATTGTTGTAATTTTTGTTTTTTTGTTGATGGAGATGTTAAACAAAGACCAAATCAAATAAATGGATTAACCATATATTCTACAAATGAGTTTAAAAATTATAAATTTAAATTATAAATAATGTAAAGCTCACACATAAATTAGAGTGATTAAATTTAAATTTATTCACCAAACACTCTTTAAATTAAACAAATCGAAACTAAACCAAAAATAAACTCAAAGGTGGATCATGTTTTTGTTTTTAAACCTCCAGGAGTGAGATACAAACTTTTCATATTTGAGTAAAATTGAGTGTAGACTTACTATATTAGTGAAACTTACAACTATTTTGATTTTTCCGTTTTATTTGTCACTCTTACTTAAATCATTCTCATTCTATTTGTTACACTCTTTTTAAAATTTCAAAAAAGACTTTGCAACTACGTTGTTTTGTTTTTTGTTTTGTCATACCCTAAATTAAACTTGTCCTTTTTTAAGCACCTTGTTATACTTGCTACGATCTTTTTATACAATATATGTTGATTACTTCATAATTCTTTATTTATTATTTGAAAATAATATTGGATTATTATTATTGTTATTATTGTAAAACATTACCAAATGGAGGAATTATCTCAATGTCTTCTTGAAAATTGGAGCTAGAATTCTGCTTTAAAAAATTGGAGCTAAAATTCTCAGTTTCTTACTCAAAATCCTCAATATTCTTTATCAGTGATTTTTTTTTCTTTTGTTTAGGATACAAAGTGAAACTTCTTACCCAAAATAATTGTAAGTGATTTAGAAAGTAACAAGTATTCAAGAAAAAATTTATTAATTAACAATTTTAAAAAATTATGTAATAAGCATTTAAAAAATAATTTATCCTTAAAAATAATTTTATTAACTGAATATTTGGTAATAAAAAATTTATTAAAAATAGGTCTGAGAAAAAGTAGAACACGTGGTGTTAATATAGGCACCTTAAAATCAAACCAAATTGACTAAAAAATTAAAATAATTTGAATTGTAGTTTATTTTTTTCCTAAAAGGTCTAAGCAAAATCAAACTAATTTTCATATATATATATATATATATATATATATATATTAAAAATAGTGGTTCTATTAACCCCACCCTTCTTTCCTCTTCACACTTTACCGAATAATTCCCTGCCGGGTTATCAGAATACTTGTCCTATGAAGCAGGGGCGCAGCGCAAATATAATGGGGCAGAGAGGTTAGTGCATTTGAAAATAACATTGAAACTTAAAAATTATAGTAGATGAGAGCTTTAAATTATAATAAACTTTTACTATTTATTATAATATGTGAATACTTTACACTGTAACACTTTCAATATTTTAGTTCCAACAAAATTTCCCTAAGATAAGCAAGTACGTTTGGAAGTGAAGCAGAAACATTTGACTTCCCAAGCTGCTTATTACCTCATTGTTGAAGATAAAAGTATTACCTTTCAAAGATAAGCGCCTAGAATTCTAGAGGGAAGGAGGAGCGTCTGTCACTAAGAAACAAGTCTTGTTCTCTCACTAGAAAGTACTAGTTTCTGAAACATCACAAAGCTTGTTTATAGCACTACATGTCGTACTCAAAGTAGAATTTAAACTTTTAGCAGACATCCATATTCTAGTCAGAAAGCAGTTGACTTTCTACTTCATTGCACCAAAAGTAAAGCAGAAACGTCGAGTTCCACTTCTATTAACAAGTGAAGCAGAAACATTGTGCCCTTTCTTCATCCAGCCTGTCTTCTCTATCTTCGCTACCTTGTTTTGGTAGTGCTGCATGTTTTGTCTCCTTCGCGGCTCCATTAAGCCCTGCAATGCCAACATGAATATGCTTCTTCATGTTTTTCATCATCAAAGTTAAAAAAAATAAAAATAAAAAATGAAAACCAATAACAAATATTATAGAGAGCACCTTTCTCATTTCCATCTTAAGCTTGGCAAGCACATACCTTTTTTGTGTTTCGTCAAGCGAGTATCGTGGATTTAATCCTGAAGTTACATCACAATAGAACCTTAAAAGAACATTCTTTATCAGTACCCATTTGACTTGGCTCTCAACTCAAGTGAATGCCTCGAACAAAATAGCGTCTCTTTTTACCTGATCTGAACCTTAGCGTCTGAGCTTTCTCCTAAGCATCTGCATTACTTCCAATGCCATTTTGTAATTGTCCCAGTGATGTTCCTTTCTGCATCTGATTATCTATATGCTGGTATTGCATGCCTTACCGATGATGCATGACCTGTATGCTTGGCAGGAGAAGCCATCTCACATAACTTGTCTTCCTGTCAAGCTGATCTTTTCATTGAAACTTTGCCAATAATAAGCGCGACATGTTAATTCTAAGCAATATTTTCATCATTGAAAACTTCAAATAAAAAAGAAAAGTACCAGCACTCTTTGTTCCTTGTTTGAGAGTATCCTGGTGGCTCTATTTGAACTTGGGAGTTCCTGCCATCATCTCATCCTTTCTGCTTTTAGCCTTGCTCGAGATTTCTAGAGCCTCTTGCTTCCGGTAGGATGGCTAACGTTCACGTTTGAAGTTGCTGATATATATATATATATATTTTCTTTTTTTCTGTTAATTTTTTGTTCAGTAGTCATCTTAATTTTGAATTAATAGGGACATTCCTGATCAAAGCAAGTTGTTAGCACTTCCAAATTTTATATTCAGTACGGTGTATTATTAGGAAAAGGTTGTTGAGGATCTGCGCTATAAATTGTGCAGAGCCTGCATTTGTTTTAATTTTATTTTCAGCCAGTTGGTATAAAAACTCAGTTGAAAAACTATTTGGTTTCACTTCTTTTCTAATATTGCAGCTCGGCTTGATCAAGTGAGTGAACCGCAGATGCAGCTGCTGCAACTGCAGTAGCAAGATCACTCTCCCTTGCATCATAGTCCTGACTCATTTGGCATGAAAAGAACTGCCTTTGTGCTTCGTTTTCTACCAAATATATATATATATATATATATATATATATATAGATATATATATCATACAACTAAAACTTTTGTCTTTGCTCGTGGCCTAAGCATGGCAATTTTTTTTTTTGCACTTAAAGTCTATAATAGAAATTGCAAGGTTCATTTTTTCAAAGAAGCTTTAATTTAAGGACATAGAAAAATGATGGTCCGTGCATATTTTGGTTTGTGTTGAACATGGTTACCTTCTTTGAGATGTTCAGCTTGTTAAGGTGAAGGTGGTTCCCTCCTTTCTCTAATGCCCTCTGATTCTCCTTGCCTGTCCCTTCTTGAGCCAAAAAATTTTGCTCTAAAATAGAGGGAGAACATGATTCAGAAAAGAATTCACAATAAGAGAAATCAGGGGAAGAAACAAACTATGTTCAATAAAGAGCATCCAATATAGTATGATTATGATAAAAGTTTTTCAAGTTTCCCTGGGATAAAAATTTCATTGCGGGTGCCAAATTCCAGCCAGATTACCGTGGTTTTTTATTTTTGTTACCAGTTTTTCAATACTAATCAATAATTCTGCTTGTCCAATGTCTCCATTAGAGTTGTGTATAGCTGCAGGCCTCCAAACTGAGGTAAGTTGAGTCTTAGTATCCCCCTTTCCCTTGAGATCCCCTTGCAAACTGCAAAATAGCCAATCATCCAACAGTATTAGTAAATTACAAAAAGTTAATTTTTTTTCCCCCTGAAAAAGAGACAATATTTTTATTGATGTTGAAAGTAATAATACAATTATTGAAGAGGATTAAAAAACCTCAAAAAGAAGCAACAATATCCTACAGACATAACCTACAAAATTGTCCTTAGGTAACAAAATGTGTCACAAAATATTGAGTGACTCTAGAACATTGGAATAAGGTCAGAGAACATCAACTCTAAGAATATTGAGTAATAATTTCTGGGTGAATCCAAAAGGCTATATCGATTGTAATTTTGTCCCATAACGCAACGACGTCCTCCTCTAATCCCTCAAAGATTCTTCTATTTCTTTCAAGCCAAACAGCCCGTAGGATATTGATTTTAATTTTGTCTTGTAACGCAATGACATCCTCCTACGGGCTTGTTGGCTTGAAAGAGACAAAAAAGACAAAACATCAGTATTTGGCGACAAATTCAAAAT
>CAMOHE010055046.1:16420-45428 GCA_946598075.1 Artocarpus hirsutus
GGAGCAAAAAGCAGCCAGTAGTTGCAAGATCAAGTGCAGAGGCAGAGTTTCGTGCCATGGCTCTAGGAATTTGTGAATTGTTATGGTTGGGAATAATTCTAAAGGATCTTGGAATTTCAGTTGAAAAGCCGATGAAGTTGTATTGTGACAACAAATCAGCCATCAATATTGCGCATAATCCAGTACAACATGATCGCACTAAACACGTGGATATAGATCGACACTTCATAAAAGAGAAGCTTGATAGTGGACTAATATGCACTTCATATGTCTCTACAGGAGGACAATTAGCAGATGTACTAACAAAAGGATTAGCCAACCACACATTTCAGAAGATTATCAGCAAGCTGGGAATAGAAAACATCTATTCTCCAACTTGAGTGGGAGTGTCGGAGAATATTGAGTGATTCTAAGAATATTGAGAAATTATGTCAGAGAATGTTGAGTGATTCTAAGAATATTGAGTAATAATTTCTTGATTTAGTCAAATGTATATCTTTATGATCTTGTACCATATATAGGCTGATTTGATTAGGATTATTTTTTATTAGGATTATTTTTAGGGATACAATTGTATCCTATCTTGCTTTCCTTTTATGTTCTTATTTTTTTGGCCTATAAATATGCTGCTGTAATATGCTGAAGATGAATAAGATCATTGTCTAATTCCCAATCTTTGTGATAAAATGCTTTACAAAAATGATAACCAGTCCCTAATAAGGTCATTGAACATCAACTCAGAAAATTCTTTTTCCGGGTGAATCCAAAAGGTATATCGATTGTAATTTTGTCCCATAACGCAACGACGTCCTCCTCTAATCCCTCAAAGATTCTTCTATTTCTTTCAAGCCAAACAGCCCGTAGGATATTGATTTTAATTTTGTCTTGTAACGCAATGACATCCTCCTACGGGCTTGTTGGCTTGAAAGAGACAAAAAAGACAAAACATCAGTATTTGGCGACAAATTCAAAATACAGTTAAAAAACTAAATTTACTATTAATCGTATACATACCTGCATCATGAGATCATCAGGCCATGAATATTCGTGAATGAGCTTTTTTTTTTCTTTTTTTTTTTTCTTTTTTTGGTCTCAGCCTTCACCCTTGTGGTAGAGTGAAATGTCCAACTAAAACACCGTCATCTCTCTAGTAAAAGCCTTCCAATGTCCATTACTAGTAGTTAATCTACGTTGAAGACGTCTTCCTGTTTGACGCTTCAACACTTTTCACGCTCTCTTTGCACTCCATATTTTATGTATTAACAATAAATATTCAATGATATAATTTGAATGACCCCTTCAATCAAAGGACGTATCAAAACTAAGAAACTCAAGATGCATATTGAAAGACAGACAAACTAGTACTTGATATCCATATATAAAGGAGAAAAGAAAAGAAATTAAATGAATGGCTATAACAAATACCAAAATAAAAATAGAGATCATGATCAACAAATTAGAAAACCGTTGGATATCAAAAGTTCCTCATGGAATAATTATGAGATAACTAGTGGGTTTATAAGCTATTGGGTTCCCTCCCCTTGCAAGCCGGTTTTGCAAGGAAGAGTTCTACCCAATGGGTTTGTAATAATTGGTATCAAAGCCAGTCCATGATGTCTTGAATTCAAGTTGAAGCGGTTGTGTTATAGGCTAGATTATGATGCATTGGTGCAGCCCATGAATTTGTTGGGCTTAAGAATGATAGATTGCTACAAACTACCATGTCGAGTATGGAATCGGACATAGTATGGGCTATGGTTCTGTGATTGTCGCTACGGACGGGGCCACCTAGGAGAGTTGCTACCCGAAAGAAGGCGTGATCCGCAAAGTCAATGAAATAATTATAAGATAACTAGTGGGTTTATAAGTCCTTGGGTTCCCTCCCCTTGCAAGCATGTTTTGCAAGGGAGAGTTCTACCCGATGGGTTTGTAACAAGAATATGGCTATGTTGGCATTCAATGATAATCATGTACTTTGGGCAATAGCAAGGTTCAGTAGACCTAGCATCGCGCACTTTGGCCATACATAGTGTTAAAAAACAATATGGTTGATGTTGAGCAAGAAACTAGTCCTAGAACAGAGAATGAAAAGTGCATATACATGCACAATATTCAGATTATGATGTTTAAGAGAAACAAATCAAACCGTAAAAAAGATGGGAGAGAGATTGATATATCGAATACAAGTTACCTTTGAGTTGCTGAGGCGTATAGTTTTAACCAGAAGCAGATGTTCTCAAAGATTTTGACAGTAATAACTGAATCCCAGGGTGTAATCTATTCAACTCAGTCCATGCATTACGCGGTTGATAGCAGGGGCCAAACTTTCTTGACATACTTGCTCCTTTAACAATTCAGAAAAGCACCTCAGCATGATCCATGTAATAATAATGACTTCCTGCAAAATTAATGTTATCCTCACCTCAAACAGAGCACGTCTTCACGTTCCTTTGAGCTTGCGGGCCTTGATGCACACTGCAAAGAAGCATGCAAGAGAAATTGACATTTTGATATTATAAAGATAAACTTGTAAGACTCAATAATTCAATACCAAAACGTTAAGTCAATCTCATAAGATTCTAATGACTGAGGAAAAAGATGTGAATTATACTTATTAAAGGAAAAGAAATTCACTCATTCTCCGTACAGTATTAAGTGAACAGCATACTCTGCAAAGTGACTGAATAAAGTAGGATATACTCGTGGAATCCCAAAGTAAACTTTCAAGTAAAATTCTGTTATTATTATTATTATTATTTTTTGGTTAATTATGCTGCTTTTTACAGGCGTTTCTGATTTTATGTTTCCCTTTGTTTCACAGGAAACCTATTTATACCATGCAGAAAAGCAGACTATCAGAAAATACAAGAGTATTTATGAACATCATTGCTGCAATATTTGAAGGAATCCATATGTTTTAAAAGGAGAGTATCACATGTCTGAACAAAGGTACCAGATGTTACAAGTCTTCTATATATTTCAAGAACTAACCCCATTAGAATCACAACAGAAAACTTTAGTTTTTGTCCTTTTCTGCATGTGCATCTTTTTGGCTGTTATATGGTTAAGCTGCAATTTATTAGCCCCAACAAATGTCGACCTCTCTCTCTCTCTCTCTCTCAACAAGTTCAAGATTCTAGTTTTTTTTTTCCTTTTTGCCTTTTTATCTTTCTTTTGCTTGACCCTTGCTTAATGTAGAAGGGATCTAACCGTTTGGACACCTTGTAGTTGTGCTACATGTTTTTAATGATGAATTTACTAAAAACCAACACTCCCAGCTTGGCATAAACTCAGATAATAGCTACTTCATGTGGATGCATATGAAAAATGAGAAAAAATAAAAAGAGGAGATGTTTAGATAATTGAATGATTGGGTGAAAATTATCTATCTATTTGGTGGTGTTAAAGGATTCATATTGCTATATGCCTTCCACATGTCCTATCCCTACAAGTCATTTTACGTGTATCAAATCATTTTCGAAGGGAGAGAAATGGATAAGGTAGCCAAGATCTTCACAACATAAAACAATCCATGAAACAGATTCTCCAATTTGATATACACTTTGCAGAAATGCTGATAACACTGCCAACTAATAGTCAATCCATTATCTGTAGCTGCAAATTCGGATGTGATCTGAATTTGATGTAAGTTGCGCTGGCAGTGTCTTTATCATCACAAAATATTTTTTTAAGGGAAAAAAAGGGCAAAAAGGATGGATTTAACAGGAAAAACTAGGGGTACTTCTCATTTTAGATCATTAAGATACAATTTCCATTTTTTGACTTGTAATTGAAGTCCCAGACGAGGAAACCGTTTGATAACATGAAATTGCAGAATGTAGCCAAATGAAACTAAACAAATTCTTCCTTCTGCAGTCTCTCATCTAAGAAATTATAATTTTGACAAGGAAGTAGTCATCTTTTAGCCGGCACTAGGGTTCGCCTTAAGTCTAACTTATAGTCATGAGCGCGTAACATGAAAAGTTTCTTTAAAAAAGTGATTCCTCAATAAGATTTTTTCTACCTTTAATAAATTCACCTTAGCATCGCCTGTCATCTGACATAAAGTACACTATTAAAAACATGCTTCAAGTGCCCTATAAGTTAAACACCAGAGTATAATTTGCAGAGCATGATTATGTGCGATCATTACTTCTGTTCTTGATCAGAAAAAAAAGCTATTATCAACCGATCAATCCAAACCATCTATGTTTCCAGGCCAAACTGAGGCTTTGTACTACAACAACTATTCTGTAAAAACTACAGGGTCCCATGATTTTCTGCACAGTAATCCCACTTTCACACTTGACAATCCACTAATCAAAATAATATGAAAATTGGCTCCTCATTTATGCAAGTTATGCATTCATTCGAACTATGACGAGATATTTGGTTGTCTTTAGTTACAGTTCATTTTCTCCCCTTATCCTTTCGGTTAAAATTACTGCACTACAGAAACAAGAAAATTACTTAAATGTCAAATTTATTGTGCCTTGCAAACTGTGAAAGTCTTGAAAAGAAAGAAGAAAAACAGAAGTCCAGCAAATACAAAGACCAGTTTCGTCACCACTGGGACCTTGACTGACTGCAGAATGTGTATAACAAACCTCCAACAAATCCAAGGATAGCGCAGGAAATGGTCCCAAGAAGTTAATAACTGGTTTTGGACATCAGTATGACATCTGGAATAGAGCGTAAATTTAAGGATGGTGAAAGATTTTAATTAAAAAATCTTGACGCAAAAAGATTCCTTTAACCTAGTGTTAAGCATTGAAGACCAAATTGCAAATGCAGATCATCATTATGGTGATGTACCTCAAAGGGTGCTGAGTCAGATGAAACCTTCTTGGTTTCGATAACAAACTTTCCTTCTGATCCCATCCGATAAAATAATACTGAAAAAATGCAAAAATTCCTGGTCACAAACTACAATATCATGTGTTCGTGAATCGGAACTATAGCTCACTAAACACATGAAGATGACTTCAAAAAACAAAAGCAAAGCAAGATTTATGAGTAAAGACGTCAAGCAATTTTGATGGCATATCATTGACAATATGAAAGAACTCACATATTGCTAACACTGTAGAGAAAACGGAAGAACTCAACTGACTCTAACATCATTCAAAAAATTAAATCACATCAGAAAATAATTAAAAGAAGCAGACATATCCAGCTACATATACCATTTACAGTAACACGAAAATCAGTAGTTCACAAAAAAAAAATAATAAATAAAATAATAAAAAATGGGTTGTTGCGGTAACTAAAGTTAACAAAAGATGATAAGAAGCAATTAACTATACGGTTATATGGATTCCCAATATTAGTTGCATGCTGAGATATGTAATTACCTTTGTCGCCAACTTGCCAGTCCATTAAATCCATGTATTTCTTTACTCCTTCAAGTACATATATCCTGCCGTAACCATGTCTCCAAACACGGAAGTAAAACCTCCAGTCCTTACCCGTTATATCCTGGACTTCTATTGGGTATCGTTGTCCCTCGGAAGTAAACGGAAAGAAGACCTGCTTCTTTATGAGTACTTTGTTAATGTAGTTCCCAGTCTAAATAGAAATATACAATTGATTTCCAAACCTTTTACTAAGAAAAACAAAATGCTATATTCTTTAGTTAAATGACAGAAGAATTAGAAAAAAGATCTAAGGGAGCAGTCTTATTTTCACTGCCCTCATTCTTTTGAGGAGGAACATTGTTTAAATAAAACTGTCTGATTTTTAAAAAATAAAAATAAAAATTTGCCTACCATGCAATGTTAAGAATTTCTTAGTTCACTTGTTAGACGCATGATAAAGAGTATTTGCTCCCTATAAATCAGAAAATAACTAGCACGACTTCATTGTGAATTTTTTATTCAATCTCAAATATGCTTTACCTTAATAATGTAGACTTAAACAGCAATTCTGAAATGTTCCAACAATAGAAATGAATTAAAATGCTTACTATGCATATAAGACGCAATTGCAAAACCAAAGAAATGGCCTAGACAACAATGCAATGGCAAGATGTAAAACAGGGTACGAAGCATTCATCTCCTAAAACAAGACAGTTAAGACTTCTGTTGGACTACAAAAGTTAATCTTCATGTTGCTCTAGCACACATATATCTAGCATAGGACCAAATCATCAAGAGTAATTAGCTTCCAGTGCAAATAAACCTTAAGCTACGAATGATTCAAAATCTTAAATTGGGTTCTTTAGACTCACCTCTGCACATAGCTTAGGCAGCACCAGACGCACTAACTTGTGATCAGCATCACTGACAGTCAAAAACTTCTCAAATAGAAGAACCAAAGCAGAACTTGAGCTTAGATTAGTCAAGGAATCAATACAAAAATTCCAAAGTTCAGATAGGAGCTTCCACCAGATTTCATGCTATGAAAGTTTTCTATTAGAATTGAAATCAAAATGCAAACAAGAACCAATAATATAATTAGGAACATCTATGGAATTCCATCTTCGAAACAAAAGGAAAAGCAGAGAGAAGAGGACAATAAATAGGACACTTTTCAGAAGCTTTGGGCAACTCCTTATCAGTTATCTCGGGCAAATTTGCCGAGGTTTCCCCTTTAGATGTTTGATTGTCAACAAAAGGGTTGACTGGTGTTTGTGCTCCATTTCGAGAACCTTTATTCTGTTCTCCAAACTGTGCCTCAGGAGATTGTATTTGAGATGGTGAACTAGGGGCATCAGAATGAAGAGATGTTTCATTGACTAGAGAAGGGTCCACTGGCGTGCCAGCTCCATTTGGTGAATCTTCATTCTGCTCTCCAGAATGAGCCTCAGGAGATCGTGGTTAAGAAGGTGGTCCATCCAAATGAGACTGAAGAGATATCTGTTTGCCTACAAAAGGCTCCATTATTGTATCTGCTCCGTTAAATGAACTTTTATTTTGCTCTTCAAACTGAGACGCAGGAGATTGTGCATGAGATGGCAATCCTGAGGAAACAGGGTGATGAGCTGTCTCATTAGGCAACAGACAATGAATGGAAGAATGTTGAATAAAAGAGTAAAAGATTGTCTCTTCTATTGTTTCCTAATCTGACAACAGAATACAACAACTCAGTAAATTTAGGACACTTTATCTTTCAAGACGGTTAAGTGTGCTAAATAAAATTGGAAAAAAGCAAAGACTGCAACTTTCTACACATCTTTCACCAAAATTTTCCTTCTTACTTCCTGGTCCTTCTTCCACCCTTTTATTTTCCATTCAAGAAAAAAAGGTGCATTCCCTTTATAAAAACACTTTTAGGGGGAGAAGTATCCAATAGAAACATAGCTCGAAGATGGTTCAGTGAACCACTAACCAGATATCATTTTGCCAGAGTCAAAAGGATGTTCAGCTTCTAAGGAATCCCTCAAATCCCTGGAAAGCTCTGAGGTAGTATTTGTAGAGTACCGATATTGATTTGCTGACTGAAATACATTAGTTTCCAATTAATTGTAGGTCAATCTTGTATGAGTTTATATTTATCATAAAGAAGAAATAGTCACAGACTAAAAGAGTTGTGCAACGAATTATGTTTAGAGCATGGTGCCATTAATAATGCCACTTATAGAAATCCTTTCCAATGTAATTGGCATCTTAGCTGTTACCCTGTTGTCCAGGTTAAGTGATCAAGTTCCACCAGGTGCTTTGACAGATTAATGCTGATACTTACAAGGTCCTAAAGAGCTCAAAGATTACACACATTTGCCTTTGTGCAAACAAAGGTAAAATGAAATAATAAAAAATAATAAAAAGTAAAATATAAAGCAGATGACCAGGAAACTAAAAAGGCAGTGAGAAGATACTGAAATACGCATATAAATACATACAGATTGCAATGTATAGATACAACTAGAGATCCAATAAACGACAATAAAGAGGTTGAATAGTGTGGCAAAGTCAAAATATTTGAAAATAGCAAAACAAAAATTTAGAAATATATAATCAATTATGGACATAATAAAAATGAAACTGATCCAAGGAAATTAAAAAAAAATGCAGATGAAAATAAATAGATTTCTTGACCAACTCTTGTCTGTTATCCATTAAGGCAAAAGCGTTATGTGATTGAAGTTTTGAATATGAAAGATGATAAAAACCATGGTACCAATAAAATATTCAACGAGATACACACATTGAGAAAGGGGAGTGATAATCAATTTTATAACCCCTATTTATAACTCTTGAAATCTTTTGGTGGCATATGTTACCACCTAGGTGGCATAACAGAAAGCATCTGATCTTCTTTTTTCATTCTCTTATTTCCATGCCTTCACCCTTCCTCACAATCAAAGGAATTGAATTGAAAGGGTCCTCCTTTGGCACCAATCGATACTTGGGATTTGATGAAAATATGAAATGCAGCAGCCTTCCAAAATGTGAAATCTTTAGGGTAAGGAGTGAGAGGCTTCAAGCAGATGAAAAAAGTAAACCTAGCCACCCTTCCTTAACAAGAAGATGGCTCAGAGCCAGCAAAGTCTTACGTTCTATGCTATAGAAAGCAAGAATAGAATGAAAAAGGATCGGAGAGTAAATTTCCCAATAAGGCTTAAAACTCCAAACATAGAAGGAAGTTAGTGGGGTTGGAGAGTAAACTCCCAATAAGGCTCCACACACACACATGTGCGCGTGCGCAACACACACCCCACAACCACCTCCACCCACCCACACAAGCTTGACACCAAGAATAGACTTTTTGGAGCAGAATTTCAACGAAGACATAAAGAATGCAAATGATAAATTTGTGCTTCCAAGTGCCAATAAAAAGGTTGCAGGTAGAGTTTAAGGCATCAGTTGGCATTAGGCCAATAATGCAACCAGATCAAGATACTGATGAAACATCTCAAAAATCAGTTTTAATCACATGGTTGACAACACAGAACAATGTTAGCTCAAAAGAATTACAAAATAGTGGAAATCAAAATATGATTACTGATTACGGAAAACTTAGAAAAGCAAATGGTTGATTCTCACCAGAATAGTTGATTCCTCTGCACACCCTGTGCAGCAAATGCCTCCAAAATCTAAAGTTTCATACATGTGGTATGACATGATGCATCCACAGTGAATCATCTGCAAGAAGCTTAAATATTAGTGTATTTTTAAAATAATTGACTAATGATTAAAAATATACATATAATTTTAGCTACTCCCTGTAAATTTAATTATTATCCAAGAATAGAGCCAATGTACAAAAATGAAAAGATGGCAATTTTCAGCCAACCTTTCCACAAACAAGGCAATATCTCCAGCCATCGGAATCCAAGTGAAACATGCTACAAAAAGCTCCTTTCTCATATGCAGAACTGGATTTATGCGAGGAGAGTCAGTAACTTGAAACCAAGGAAAAGAAACAGATGAGTAATCAAATTTCGGATGCACTTTCAAGCTTGTCCACAAGTTTAGCAATTTTTAGCTTTAGGAAATAAACTTTAGTCAAGTAATATATTTATATCATTTTTCTGTAGTCTCAAGCCTTAGTGCCATTGCTTGTTAAGTAATTCCTCTCAACCATACTCTGGAAGACATCGAGATAGAAGCAAACACATTAAAAGGATGGAAAAAATACAATCTTTTAGTATCGTTTATCAACTCAATCCACGTTTATGCTTGGTAAATTTTCACACGACTTGTTAACAGGTATATCAAATGGAACACATGGGCACCAGAGGATTAAGCACACATAGAGAGCATTTCTGGAAATTGTTACATTGCATAATCATTATGGCCTAATACAGATGTTACCCACTCCAAGCTGAGCCTAGTAAATCAAATACTTGATAATTTTCCATGAAAGCAGCTATAATTTTTTTTTTCCCAATAAGTGCCATAATATCAATGTGTGACCAAACTAATAAAGATGCCTATGTAGAAACTAATTTACTAGCCTAGACTAATCGTTTTCTTTTTATGGACTTGGAATATCTAGACTAATCTTATTAAAGAAAGTAATCAACCTGTAAAAATCAGTAATGAATTCAATATAATAGCAAAGATACAATAGAAACTTAACAAGGCAAGTAACAACTCGAACTCAAGAAACACAACATTACAGTGCCTAATCATCTGAGAAATATCTCACACCTACAAAGAAAACAACAAAAGGAGCCTAATAATGGAAATAAGTTTTCCATTGACGACAAGACTATCCAATGATCTTGTAGAAAAGGGAATTCTCTAATACGAGAAATAAGGTTTAACAACAAATGATCCATAAATGTCGTGACAGCTAATCAAAATTTTCTCCCGAACTAAAGATCAGTCTGCTTTCTAGTTATGTAATTTAAGACTGTCATGCCTAATTTGGAGATCTCAACATAAAATCACTAGACTTCAATCAACACCAAGCACACATATCACATAGATAGGTGACATCAAAAACCATAGTGAAAGTCAGTTTTGCATTATTAATTTCACAGTGGGTACTAAAGGGCATTAGGAGTTCTAACATGGCATGCGTCGAACCCACCCAGTGTCTTTCAATGATGGACACTCATGGAACCTCATAGCCTATCTCATTTATAGTTGGAATAAGAAAGACTAAATTAAATTGTGTGGATGGTTCCTAACATCACTTCAGTAGTGCAATCACTTGTGATGTGACAACTATAAAAGCCCAACTATGTATTTGGTGTAAAACAATCATGTTTGAACTTCTTTTATTAGAATTTACATATTTATGAGTAGTTTAATGTTAGGATATAGTTAAGAATGGTCATTCCTAATATGATTCCTTTCATTTCATCCTTCTCCTTTGACTCCATTCACAAGCCAAATGGAACATGAGTTTCCTCTACTACTTGGCCCTTCAAAAGTCACCCTAGCCCAATTACACGCCCTCCTTCCCAATATTGAAGAAGTGTACAAGCCTTAAAGAAGAGCAGAACTAGGGGGCACTACGAGCCTGCCCGCTCCACACCATATTAGGAGGTGGGCCCTACCTATCTTAAATTGATCGTAGAGTTGGGTCACATGGAGCCCCTAGGCATTTGTGCTGAAGAAATCTATTTCTTTTGCTACCCATGATAGTTGAATCTATAATAACAACAAAAACTTAAAGTTCAAATGAAGTAAGAATCTAGTTTACCAAATAAAAAATAAAAAATTAGGAAAAATCTTAAGAACATCGTCTTTGCTTCCGCCTTGAAATAGGAATAGGAATTTGACTAGTCTATAGAATAATCTCGATCACTTGCTAATTAAGTGAATTTATTAGTATTTGTAGAAGCTTTCAAGTATACGAAACTAAAAGATTTTCCAATTTGTTCAACATGGGATATCAAAGATCAAATGAAACTTATTTCTAGAACATACTCATAGATTACGTCGAAATCACAAGCTAAAACCAATCAATGGTAAAAAACCTATCCAACAAAATAGGTTCAACCTTAAAGTATAAGTTTACGTGCTCAATAGTAACTCCTTATATAAGGGAATAATCATACATCTTCAATTTTGACTTTTAATGTGGTCTGCTTCTTAGGTCAAATGTGCAGAAACATCAATAAGACTAGCCTTTCTTTTAAAAGAGATTGGACTTTTAATGCCTCAATATACTCATGTTACAACTTCACCCTATTCGTTATTTTTTTTCTTCTTTTCTTTTTCCTTTTGTCTTGACAAGGTAATTGCTTTAGTGACAAAGCACGTCAAGACGACCAGCTCTACAACTCCACGCTACTTCAATGGCTCCATATGAAAGACGGGCAACTCTATAACTTTTAGTGCCATGTCTTCCAAAACCAAGTTGTGTAACATCCGATTTGCAACCCTTACTAAATTTGCCCTTGCAATATTGACTATATTTCGTACGTTTTGGATATGACCGTGCTTTTTCTCTACTATATGAAATCCACACTTTGACACCTAAGATTCCATGAAGATTAGATACTTCCATAGAAACACAATCAATTATCTGGTCAAATACATTAAGAGTTGTTTTTCCATGCTTTCCGCATTTAGTTCTAGCTATTTATGCGCCTTTTAATCGACCTGAACAACATATACGGATCCCGTACATTGTCTAGGTCACTTCATAAAATGATACGTTACAACTTGAGGTGAGGAAGTATTGCAAAAGCTTCTCCAATAATGCATTTAGCTTTGATATTCGGTGGTGTACTAGGTGAGCAAAAGACACTATGCCTTCTTACATTTGATCTTGCCATAAAAGGTGAAAAATGCAACAAATGGAATTTCATAATCCTTGGTTCCTTTAATGTTAGGGTTATAGCCATTTAATAGAACTGAGAGACTTGCATGCTCGTCAAGAAGTCCCGCCCATAAGAGACCTTGGAGCAATTTGTGGGGCTACTTAAAGTTACACTAAAATATTTATGAGATCAATTCCATGATCATGTCTTTAAACTAATATGTTTAATCTTTATATAAGATATATTCGTATATGGTTTTTTTTCCATCGCCTTAGATTACATGCAAGGGCACACACAATTAGACGACAAAACATTATCATAATAACAACAAAAAAGGAAAATACACTTTTTAAAAGGCAACACTGAAGACTTTATGTATTGCCTTCTTTAGCTTTAATATAACATAATTGAATAAAGGTGGAAAAAATATTTGGATTTGACAACTATTGTAAAAGAGAGCAATTTGAAAGAGTCCAGTAACTGATTACAACCATAGACTAACTCCGGAGACTTGCCATGGTATTTGGATCAACTATTCCAAAGATGACATTTTAATGACAGCCTAGTGGTAAGTAGCAATTTTGGTAAGTTGTCTTTTCGTTTTTGTTCCCATGTATGACCTTGATAGTATACTTTCCATATGTTTTTCGTCAATGTAGTGTCAAAGCTATGCCATAGAGATAGTTGTCTTGTGATGTACAGACATCGAGCTTAATGACATTGGACCTACTTTGTAATAAAGCTCGAGGTGAGTATCCTTCTAGGAAGCATCCTCACATTCGATAGCCATTGGTTGCAAGGATTTTCCCTTGATAAATTCTTCACTACGGATATGGAAACACTACAACCTTCAAGAGTTTGGCCAGACAAACACCATTGTGGTTCTTTGGATCCTAAAGTTAGAAAATACTAAAACAAGAGAGGGGAACATACTGCTAATAAAATAAGTTGCAGACATCTTTATAATCGTTCATTGACTATGGAAAAGAAAACCTCACACAAGGAAATAGATATAATATTTCCAAAGTAGTGAATTGTCTGTAATTAATTTGTCTCCAATCTTCCTAATTGTTTCAACCATGTGCCAACCACATGTATACTTCCTTTACAGTTTCACACGTCAAATTTTTCTTGCAAGAAAGATACAAGCCATTAGGTAAAAGAGTTTGTGGAATCTAGGGATCCCCTAATCAGAAGATGGATACATTGAATCTATTCCTACACCATGTCAATTTTCACTTTCCAACTTCTGAACGTGACAGAAGTTGCCATCTTCTAATAAAAGCGTCTTTGTCCATATCATTTGACATATAAACAAGTACACGTTTACAGCTTATTCTCTAGTAGTTTTCTAACTTTAAAAATAGAAAGAAAAAAGAAAGGCAGATCGCCACTAGTAGGTCTCTCAGCCTCTTTATACAGTTCTTAACGCTCTCTTCAAAGCGATCCTAACTCCACATGTAGCTTCTGAAGAAGCTTTAATACAATTTCTAAGGTCAATTTTCCAATTAAGGAGACTTCTTCTTAATTAATTATGCATTAAGCATTTTTTTAACCAAAATATGAACAAATGACAGCTCCCCAATGATTTTACATCTTGTCTCATTATTATTTGTTTTGACAATATTAAAGTCACGATCTTCCAGAACAGGCCCACACAAAATGCTCATCCCACTTCTAGATACTATAAGCTTCTCTTCCAAGCAATAGAGGACAACTAAAACCCCTTTCTTGAGATAAATATCCTTGATGGCGCGACCTTGAAAAATGTATTTGCTAAGTGGAATAGACACTTATACCACTTGTCAGGACTCCTCCAATCTGCAAATATTGTCAACTTTGGCCACACTAGGCTCATAGTTTTCCAGCAAGCATCGGTACACACAGGTGATATCACCATCCATCAATGTCAATGAGCCATTCTCCTAGTGAAAGGGGGGACACTCAAGCCAACATGGTAGGTCCCTTGGGCTCTTATAACACTCGCCAAGGTTGGTTTCGTTCACAAGGTAATCACCTCATCTGGGGGCTTACATGATTGGCGCAATTCTCTCCATAGGCGTTTCCCAGCCAACAAGATGAATACCTTGGTTGGTTACTAATACCTTTTGTTGCTAGTTCCAAAAAGGACGAAACACAACACAGGTATATGCAAGGCTAAAACTACTTATAGAACCTAAAAATTTAAGCATAATCTTTGACATGAAATAAATTTCATCCAAATCCTGAAAAGCAATTAAAGTCAGACCCACATGCCGCAAAGATGGCTATCCACCCATCAAAACCAAAATACTGTCGGAATCATTTAAATGCTTATAATTAAACAAACCACGTCAACTTACAAGTTAAAAGAGAGCCAGAAATAAATGCCTTAATCTTGCAAAGTGAGAAGATCAATTAACTTAAAAACAAGGTTCAAATTCTTGTAAACAATTACAAAATATACAATCAGATATTTACACTGCACAAAAACAAGGCATCTAATTTCAGTTACAACTCTTATGGACTTTAAACAAACGATAAAAATCAATCCTTTAACTTTCCACAAATACCAATTACCGCGTGCCCTTGATACCTGATGGCTTGTCTCCTCCTTGTTTGAATTGCTGAATTAACTGATCGTCTCAAAATCTCAACAAATACCTAATTACATGAAAAAAAAAAAAAAAAAAAAAAGAAGTCTACAAATGCAAAATTGAGAAAAATGCTGGGAAAAGAGACAAACCAAACTCAATCAACGAAAATTCGTCATAAAATGCCAAAAGTATCAGAGCAGAACAATGCACATTGAGATTGATAACAAGAAATACAAGATAAAAGAAATGCGTTTAGAAGAACCAAAGGAGAAAAGAGAAAACAGCAAAATGGAATTTTTCTTACCCGCAAGAGTCACAGAGCTTGGAGAATCCTCCATTGCGAAGCTTCCAACCGTCTCTGAGTTGAGTCGTCTCAGCCTTGCAGTGCAAGCAGAGGCCTTTGTTCGGTGAGGAACCCATTGAAGCAGAGAGACAAAGAAACTGAAAATGCTGAAAGCAGAACGATGACAGAGAAAGTCGGAATCAAGACAGAGAGAAAATGCTGAAAGCAGAACGAGGACAGAGAGTCAGTAACGATAGAGCGAGGGAGAGAGAGAGAGAGAATGGAGTGAAAGTGAAAACGCTGAAGGCAGAACAAGGAGAGAGAAAGTCGGGAGAGAGAGAGGGGGAAAGAGAGCGAGCTATTTCACTGACAACGAAGGACATTACGAAGCGTGGTTGCTTGGCTTTTGGTAACGGTCGATATCGAACCGTTGGCCTTTCTTCTGGGCTTGTTGACTGCCACGTGGATGTTATTTTTGATTGCTCAGGTGGATTTAGTTTGATGACGTGGTGGAATATTTTGCTATGTGAATTTGGTTTACCGTGGGGGTGGTTGTAGAGTAGCAAAACGAGGGAAATTGTGTACCTCTTAAAGGAAAATTTTTAAAAAAATTAAAATACGTGTATAAATTATTGTTATAAAATTAAAATTTAACACAATATTTAAAATATTTTTGATGATATAGTAATTATCGTAATGATATTACATACTATACTATATAATTACATATAAATAATTTTAATGATATCATTATAAGATATTTGTAGAATTTTTATAAATTAAAGTCAAATTATAATTCAATCTATATAATTAGGTCAATTCTCTCATTAACCCAAACTTTTATTCGCAAAAGCCCCACAAGTCTTTCAAACACCTGGTTTTTTGGATTATTTTATTATTATTATTATTATTATTATTTAACTTCGGATAAGTTGGATTCTTTTGGATTACAACATAAATAACCTGCCTAATTTAGCTAATTGTACGATTGTCAAGCAAAAGAAAACAAGGAGACACCTGCCAAAATCCAAAGATTTAAAATTGTCTAAAATAGAATAAAGATTTTCTTTTAAAAAAGGAAAATAATAATTGTACCACCTCTTTACACGTGGATTTTTTGAGTTTTTTTCTTTTTGTTTTCTGATAAAAGACAATAAAGGCACACTTAATTAAACGTGAACTTGACTAAAAATATGTGAAAGGAAACCATTTTTTTTATGTTTATCTGCTTATAATCCAAAAAGATAATCTAACCAAATCTAAAATTAATTTGTAAAAGAATGGCAATATAAATCCTTATTAGGAAATTAATATGAAGTACAAAACAATAATCAAAAGAGAGAATGAACTACAGAGTTGTATTAATGTAATAAGCCATAATGTTAAGTCTATTTTAGTCAAGTGTGTTCAAATGCTTTATGGAATTTCCACTTTCTGTCAAGCCTTGTGACGTTTAAGAAGATGATTGTTTTGTTATGGAAATATATAAATCCAAACACACTTTCAAATTTTTTTTTAAAAGAAAGGAAAACAATAAGACAGTTTTAATGAATTTCCATGGACAAAAATGGAAGGGAAAATCACAAGGGGGAATTCAATGAATTTCCATGCTTGAGATTATTTTGGCCGTTTTGTACATAAAGGGCATCAAGCACATCTAAACACTATTGAGCTCTCTCTTTATGTCATTTCCTTTTAAGAATTTTTTCTCAATGGTATGTTTAGATTCTGCTCTTTATGTCATTTCCTCTTAGGCGAAAATTGAATTCCAATTAAAAGCAAAATCCATAATCTCTCCTCTCTATGGTAAAATCATTAATGCAGAACGATAAAGGAGTGGGAGTATTCACTAATCGGGTTATACAAATTAGTAGTCAATCTAAAATCCAATCAATTATTTCAAATTGGAAAATTCTAAATCCCTTACCAATCTAGGAGTCCAATTCCAAAACACTGGACTTCAAGGATTGTAATTTGCGGATTCATGACTTTGACCTCTAAATTACTTCTCAACATTTTTGCATTATTAATGTGATAAATTTGTTTGAAAACAAGAAATTAAAAAACAAAAAATCTATAATCTATTATTATTACATAAGTAGGGTATCCCTCAAAACATTATTCAAAAAATGGTGTCTCTATTTTATCTTTTGTGCTTTTGTCTTTTTTCTCTTTTAAGTAGTTTAGTTCATTTTTTTTCTTTCAATACTATTATAACTTGTGTGCTTTTTTTTTTTTGGTAGATGATTTATTTCCTTTACTATATAGGATTACGTATACAGTATTTTGTTTCCTTTTATCTATCAAAAAGTCTTATATTTTATACATTTAATCAAAATTATAAATTTTTTTTTTAAATTTTTCCCTTTAAATGTTTTTTTTTTTAATTTATCTTCATAAAATGTTTTAAGAGATGTCTTATCCTATTACTTTTTCTTACAATGTTCTATGTTTTTCAGATTTAATTTTTTTTTATTTTTTTTCTAATTTTCTGATTTACTTCTTTTTTTCAAATATAGGCAAACTTAAATATTTTTTCTTATAATATTATTTTCTTTTTGAAAATATTTATTCTTATAATCTTGTATTTTTTTTTTAAATTTGGTTCTTCTTAAATATTATTTTTCTAATTTTCTTACTAAAATAATTTTTCTCATAGGTGCCTTACTCATTTTCACATTGGTATCCCTACTCAAATATCTTTTACCTAATGTTTATAAATATGTTTTTTTCTCTCTGCTCCTACTACTATATCTACTTGTATATTCATATTTACTATAAGGTTTTATTTAGGAACTGTCTATGTCATTATTTATTGTCATCATCTCCATCATCATTGTCTACAAATTGGAAGATACTTTTTATGTCTATAATAAGAAGGTCAAATATCGAATTTTAAAAGAACGTAATGTATTATGGGTATTTTTGCAAGCAACAATAATAAATAGTTTTTTTAGTTTTAAACTAAAATTGGTTTGAAATTCAAATTTATATAAAAAAAATAACAAAACTAATTTAAGCTACAACTTAATAGTTTAAATTACATTCCTAAACAACCTAACACATGGCTTAAACTCTTAGTTTTGTTTCATGTATAAAAGAAAAATTACACATTAAATACCCATGTGTGAAACATGTGGCTACAACTAGTTGGGATAAAAGCAAAAATGAAATAGCATATCATTTTCACATATTTTGTTGCCAAATATAGCATCAACAATCATTTCCCCAGTAGCAAGTTCCTTAAAGTGACAACCAAAGTAGTCCCCAAAAAAACAAAAAAAAAACCTAAAGAATTAATTGAGTTTTCCAATAAGATCTTAATTGAGTTTCAGTAGACAATCAACAGAAGACTATGACAATGATGGAAAAACACATGCAGTTCCTTGACCAGCAATCGAAGGACATTGACCACAAGAGATCGACTATTTTATTTTTTGTTTTTATCATAAGAATAGACATGAAAATAATTGGGAAGAACCTTGCCCTAGGGTCATTGGCATGCGAATCTACCGTTTGAGCCAAGGAACATGCAGAGAAAAGGAATTTGATTCAGTCGTTTGAATACCTAACTAGTTTAGATGTTTCCTCAACCCGTCAATAGACTCAACACCCCCTTCGGAGAATGCAACACTATCTTTTGAATCTTCCAAAGACATGGCAAGCTTGAGCTTAAATAGGTTTAGAAACATTGCCTCTGTTTCGCATCTTATTTAAAACCGTTAACAAACAATGTAAAACTCTTAACAGCTAAAATAAAAAGCTGTAAATTCTCTGGTCTTCCATATAATTTCCAACAAGTTTCTCGGAGTGTGCCACGGATTATTACACCAGACATACCATCTCTAGTCAGTGATTCAATTGATTCAACCGATAAACTTAACCCACATTAAAGAAACATGCTACAATGTTACTAAGGAATTGATAGAAATTTGTTTGGACCATAATAAGGAGCTCATGCAAGACTATGATCACAAAATGGATTGCTCCATGACGAAAATATAGAAGAAAAGAAATTGGTAAAAAGAAACTAAAAAGAATTGATAATTGTGACCCTTCTATATAATGCTAATGATATGCTCTATGGTCAATAAGACGATTAGTTATTCACTCATACAGCAATTTGGCAGATTGAGTTCTCAATTTTTTGCTCTCGTTCTTCAAAACTTTCTCAACTGATTGCTCGCTTTTAGCTATTGCCTTTGCTATGGATTTCTTCTTTCGTATATTTCTGGTTCTCTTCATCGGTCTTCCCTTCTTTACTTTGCTGTTTCAGGAAAAGGGTACAGTTACATGAGGTCAATGAGGGTTCTTAAACCCCAAAGAGCCCAAAAAAAGAGTTCGTTGATAGTTGAAGAAACGGAAATGAATTGGTTGAGGGATTTCAAACTCTAAAAGAAATTCCAGTTTTAATCACACCCAACATCGACAGATTAAAGTAAGGAATTCATACCAAACATAACAGGAGAAAGATAATCCCTTTCCTTTCCCATCCCACACCAAGATTATACAGCTTTCTCTCCTCCCTAATTTCTTTCTCTTACTAAACACAGATCAAACATTTCTTCCCTAATCTTCACCGCCTTAAAAAAGTGACATTAGCAAATAACTTGCTTCTTTTTTTATACCAAGCGGCCTGCTCAGTTGCTCAATATAAAAAATGGTTGCAACTGGTTATTCCGAAGTCATTTACTTATTTAAGTTTCTAGAAAAAATAAGGCAAATAGCCTATTCTGATAATTTTTTAAAAATAAATGGCTACAATTTCGTTAAAAAAATGAAGGAATTTTTTGAAAATTAAAGAAATAGGCCTTTTTTACAACAGTACATGATTGATAAACACCAATGTATCACTTACATACATCATTATTAACAATAGTACATCACTTATTAACTATAGTTTATCATTAATAAATTCATTTATCATTGATCAACTAATAATTTTTCATCAAGATACCAATAAATTATTGAGAGAACAAATCACCAAGTTAATCAAATGATAAACTGTAAATCAATAGATCATTGTTGTACAATAGTTTATCAACGATAAACTAATTAGCATCAGTACATATAAAAAATCGGTCATCTTTTTAATTTTCAAAAACTTTGGCCATTTATTTATTTATTTTTTTTAAAAAGCTGGGCCATGTACCTGTATATCCTAAGTTTTTAAAAAGTTCGTTTACAGATAAAGTTTTCTATTAGTCATAGACCAAAAAAAGAAGACACTCTTTTCCTTCTAGTCTCTGTACTTCTTTAAAGGTTTCATAAGAAACGAGACAAAGATAATTACAAACCAAAATCCTATCATCAACTTGTCGATATACAAACTCAAAGCTCAGAATTAATCAGAGAGCAGAAAAATAACAAAAAAATAACAATAAAAAAAATATGAGAAAAAAGAAACAATTTCTCTAAAGCAGAAAAGCATAATTTCACACATAATTAAAAGCAAAAATAGTTCCAAGCAAAATTTGATACTTACAAATTGCGATCATCCGAATCCAGGACTTGAGCTCCAAACTCTGAGGTGTCCATCGCTGTAGGTAATGAACAAGGTGCAATTTTTGTTTATTATAATTAAAAAAAATTAAGAATTCTGATCAAAAAATTGAAAAAAAAAAAAGTAAACAGAAATCAATGTTCTCCAAAATTTTCGTTTAATTTTCTTTCACTAGTTTTTCTCGGCAAACAAACAGAGCTCAAGCTACTTTCTACTGAACGCGTGAATACCTTGAGGGACGTCTGAAACCGGCTCCTGCCAGATGTCCATAGCGGAACTGTTTCGTTTCTTCTTATTCCGGATTTTCGCCATTGCTAAGAGAGAGAAATTGGAGCAGTTGCAGAGAGTTTGGTGAAAGAAAAACCCTAAGCCATACACAGCTGCCACCACATTCACATGAGATACATTTGACCAACTTAAAAGGGCAAAATTTGGAGGGAATTTTAAAAAGGGCTTTTTGGCAAAAAAAAAAAATTTGATGAATGACAATTTTTTTTTTACATAAAAAAACTAGTTTTTTGAGCACCAAAACAGTTTTAGTTTTTTTTTTCACCATACTTAGGTTCCTCTCTTCGATATAGTCATTTTTCTCTTTTTTGTGAAAAAAACTGAGACAGTTTCGATGCTCAAAAAAATCTCTTTTTTGGTTCAAAAAAAAAAAGAGGCCATTTGACAAAAGAGTCACCCAAAAATTTTAATTGAACAAATGATCTCTCTTTTTTTTTTCACCAAAAATTAAGCTTTTTTAGGCAAGAAAACTACTCTAGATTTTTTTGCATCCTGTTGAGGTTATTTTCTTGCTCTAGGTTTTTTTCTTCATCTCGTTGAGGTTTTTTCCCATCTTAATGACATGATATGGAGACCATTTATTTAATTTTAAAATTTCTTGGTCTACTTATCAAAAAAAAAAAACTTTTTCTTAAGGCCATTTGTCAAAATCCCCATCATTTAATTCTAAACTAGTTATATGGAAGAATTCGCAAAAAAGCCCAAAAAAAAAAAGCAAATTAAGCAAATGGCCTCTTATTTTTTAAATTAAAAAATGGGTTTTTTTAGCACCAAAACTGCCCCAGTTTTTTTTACAAAAAAAATGATTGTATCGAAGAGAGGAATCTAAATATGGTGTCTAAAAAAAAAACTGGAACTGTTTTAATATCCAAAAAACTAGTTTTGTGATGTCTAAAAAAAAAAAAGGGCCATTGACCCAAAATTTTTTTCCCAAAAGTCCCTTTTTAAAAGTACCCCTATTTATATACATCTCCTATGATCGTTTCTAATACCAATTTTGACAAACAATTATAATCAAGGACTTAATTATTACACACTTAAATAAGTTTAAAGACTCACATTCCACTAAAAAAAAAAGGTGTGAGGACCATTTTATAAATAAGTGAAAAGTTTAGAAAATAAATATGAAATTAGTACACTAAAACTGAAATTTAGTAAAATTTATATAATAACATCATGTCACACAGCTGTTATGGGGCTTTTTTACATGTACGTCACAAAAATTATACTTGAATTAATTTATGTCACTAAAAATAATTGCAAAAAGATATACCGCCGCCTCTTCGTATTATATTTTATAATAACAAGTCAAATAAAAAAAATTATATCACTAACCACTAAAACATTGCATAATTTAAAAAAAAAACACACACACACACACACACACAAAACATATCTTTGCCACTTGATAATAATGGTCTCGACCAGGCACTATGTCAGCAGGAGCATTTCGTCGGCCTGCATTCGAAGCATTGCCACGTCAGTGATGTTTCCTAAAGCTGCTCCTACAGCACCGACGATAATTCCAACTGTGATCTTCCTCTCAATGGCATTCTCTCTCCTCTCGCCATCTCTCCCCCTTTTCTCTCCCAGCTCCGGCAAAGGTTCTCTTGACAGAAACGCCGGCACAAGTTTGCCGTCATTCGTGGTAGGAGTAGCAACGAGAGTAGCTGCTGGAGTCACATGGGGAGCAGCTTCCTTGCCAGAGTAGCACGGGGAGCAAGCGCCGGAGTCATGTGTGGTTGTCGAAGTCGTTGCTAGAGTGACGCGGTGTCTCACGTCGCCAGCAATCTCTGAGTCAATGCATGAGATCTCCAAAGCTTCATCTCGATGGCACTGCAAGCTCGAAGTCAACGTCGCCCCGATCTCGACTTCAATGGCGACGGTGTGGGACCTCGGCAGGGGTGCTCGGAGTTGGTGAGCACAGCGACGACTATGTCGATGTCGACATCACCCCGATATCACAGGAACGTCAACAATGGCGGCATCTTATGTAGTGGAGAGAGAAAGAGAGAAGGAGAGGCAGTTGTGTAATGAAGTTAGGGTGAAAAAACACCTAATTTTAAAGTGAGGATGAATTAGTCTTTTTACATTAAGTTTTAATCTGCCATGCGGCATTAAATCAAAGAGTTTTATTAGCAGTGGCATAAATCAAACTATTCCTAAAAAAAAAAGTCGTACATAGCATTAAAATCTCATTATTGTGTAAATTATTTTGCTGAAATTATTTTTGTTTTTCTTTTAGTATTTTGAAAATTTTATTGTATTTCAAATTTAATACCGAGATTTTGTTATATATCTCAAAAAAATACTTTTATTTACTTTTTACATGAAAAAAAAAAAAGATGAAGAGAAAAAATGCACTTAAAAAAAGCTTTTCAGAAAACTTTTTGATGAGTTTTGAATATATGAGCACAAGTATTGATCCTAATCATTCCTTGAATGAACCTCTCGTTTACCAACCTTCAATTATTTGGCTCAAAAAATTTCAGGCGAAGTATTTACACAATTGAGTTAGCTCATAACCGTTCATCGAGATGGCCGGATAATGACCCATATGTAGGTCAAAATTTATATAAAAAGCTATTCCAACTTATGTGTTTGGTATTTGTGGTTGTAGGCATACCCGAAAACATTCTCTTTATCGGAATGCCTACCATCGCACTGGCTCAATGTAAGGGAAAGAGGGTCATTATTTAAGCCATGTTAAATAGGAAGAAGAATTGATTCAACATTACCAAGAAGAGCTTCTTTTTCCTCCCCTAGAGAGTTCACTCTCTAGAAGTAAGATAGTAGCCAAAGCCGTTTCTTCCGCATCAACTGGATTTCCATTCCAGGTACGTGCATATCAAACTTTCTTAACGTGTTCAAAAACATACAAATTAAAACAATTCACCCGAAAAAAGAAAATTGGAAGAGATTTCATTAAAGTATAGAAAAGTCTTTCCTATCAAGTATATATAAATATAAGCCCTTAAAACATTGAAGAGAATCGCTTTGTGAGTATTGCTCCTTAATCTCCAGCAGGATAGGAGTCAAAGATATTAGGTCAAAAGGAATCGAAGCCCTAATAGGAAGGATAACAAGAAGGGTAAAAGGAAAGGGTGAAATCTTGATTGAAAAACCTCGCCACTTCAGCAGTGGGTAAAAAATATAAGAGTAAGAAGAAGGAATCCTTCAAGGTTTTGGCTCACAATAAAGCTAGGGTCCTGATCGAGCAACTAGTAGTCTTATTTATCCACCTCTCTACATACAATGGCCCTGTTTGTTTTTGTTCTCAAAATTTTTAGAAACGTTTTCGTACGTTTTTCGATGCAAAAATTTTAAAAATACTCTCAACACAATTCTCAAAAATTCTCATTTTTCAAAACAAAAACATTTTTACCTATTTTGAAAATAATTCCAAACGGCCCCAATATCTTAGGTTCCTATGATGGTGATCACATCTACTAGCATGTGATGTTTGGACATAGAATCGAGTTCCAAGATCTCGACTTGTTGGGAGTAGGGGCATCAATGCTTGCCCAACCTAGTAAAGGGGTTTGGAGATAGAGGGTTTTTGTAGGGGAGATATAGTTTCTAAGTTAGACTTTTTAAATCAAATAGAGTCGGATGACCCAAAAAGACTAAAATTAAAAAGCATTCACTTCTTAAAGGATGGGCCTAGAACCCATTTTAAGGGGGACTTTGTTGATCCAAATTTTCCTAACCATCTTTGTCTGCTTCATAAAGCAATCTATGGTCTCCAAGAGGCTCTACATGTCTGGTATATGCATCTTAGCAATTTTCTTAATAGCCTTTTGGCCTTTTTTGTTTTGTGGGTCTATAATTTACTTGCTTGATATAACTCATGCATTCGAGTACAAACCAGTGCAAACAAAATAACACGAATATCTCTAGTAGTTAGTCTATTTCCATCAGCCAACCGATGGGAGCGAGAAGTTTGGGATATGTTTGGTGTTTCTTCCATCAACATTTGGATCTACGCCATCTATCAACAAATTATGGTCCTGAGGGGGCTTGGAAAGGGCGGTCCTATATCAACTTAGTTGATAAAGGCAGGTAGTACCCAAAGACTGACTTTCAAAAGGCAATTACCTTAATCATGACGTTATTAAAGGTTGGAGAGCCTTCACTTGGTTTCAAAAAGGTTAGTATTAGCATTAGCTCTTGCTTAGATGTTAAAAGTAGAAAAGTAGATATGTAAATCACTTAGTCCTTGAACTAGGGATAGGGCAACTTTTATAAAATTATATCATACGAACCTTGACTTTAAGAATAGAAGAAATCGAAGTATTGGAGAGGATTCGACGCTTATCATCTGCCAAACTCAAGGGAAGTGAAAAACCAAAGAAAAAAACTTATGCCGTACCATACTTATTTTGAAAAGCTCACTCAGCAATTTAAAAAAATGTTTCACTCTAGGTGAAAACAGCACCCCTAAAGGCCTTCTCAACTGACTTTTCTACATGTTTGGTAGGCAAGGCCAATCCATCTGTTAATTCTAGGTCAAAAGCGTATGTAGAATATGTTTGTTTCGTCCTAAGCCCTAAAAGTGCTTTCGCCTTGATTGTTCAACCTAGTTGCTCAACCTAGACATATTTGAATAGTGTTGAATGGTTATTGGCGGATGCCACTTTGAATAAATCCGATTCTATTTATAACAATTGAAAGAGATTTATTGTAGTTCTCTCTCATTCTCAAATGCATACATAGGGAAGACTGGCCTCAAAGCATTGCAGGTAAGCAGATTAGCAAAGAATCTCTTCAATATCAGCAACTATAAAGATTATTCTTTTAAGTTAGAAAATGGGAGAACTTCATCATTAAAAATTGTAATGAACTAGTGACTGACAGGGAAGATCTCATATTGCATATAACAAATAAATAAAGCAAAAAAGTCATCGTTTTTGCCCGCATTCATTTAGTCTTAGGGGCAGTGCTCGCATCATTTCCAATTGCTTGCTCCATTATTCCCTCACTGGCACATGCTCCTGGCTCCTGCTTTGCCTCTCACCCATCAACAAATGAATATATTGTGACTTAATGAACGACAGATCAAAAATAAAATCACTCTAGATTCCACCTAAAGGTGAAGAGTTTTAACTCTCCACCCCAAGTTATAAAATACACACACACGTTTTGGCGTCCAAATACTATAAAATCGAGTTTTCAAAATAGCTTTGAATGTCTTAAAGGATGAGAGCTTCTCTTCTCGTATGCTTTGCCTTTACAACAGTATAATAACTTATTACCTAACATATTTATCTTATACTCCATATTTCTGTTGATAATTTCTGCATATTTCATAATTTTACATCAATTTTTGTCGATAACAAATCTTCCATCATTTTTTTTTACAATTTTTCCATCAATTTTTTTTTTCAAATCTAACCGCTGAAGGTTTCATTATTGCATAAAAACCGATGTTGACAATTTTTGATAAAATCAATATCTGAATTTCATGAACAATTTTATGTTTACGAGAGAAGGAGAGAAGGAGAGAAGGACTGCGATCGAAGTTTCAAAATTAGGGATGCTCACAAAATTCGTCAATCAGCGAAATCCACTAATCCAAAGGGAAGAGTTTTGTATTAGTAATGGATTAAAAAATTTTCAATCCAAAGGTTTTGGATTAGATTACATCAGTGAATTCTTAATCCGCTTAATCGGTAAATTCAAAACCCCACATATATATATTTTTATATTTATATATCTTATAATTTTATATTGCTTTGAACTTTTAAGTAAACAATTCTTTATTTTAAGTTTTTCTTTTCTTTTTTTTTAAGATGACTTGATAGTAAGTTTTATTGAAGCTGGTTTGTCTTTGTAATTAGTTGTAACAAATTTAGCTTTATTAAGTTATTTTATATTATGGATTGTTTATTTTAATTTCTGATGTTGAAAGAATTGGCTTTTAATATTCTTATTTTTAAAAATCAAGCTCAATCTGCAAATTCGTGAATCCAATCTAAAAGTTTTGTATCGAATTGCAATTGAGATTTGATCAATTCAAAAGTTTTAGATTAGATTGTATGTTGATCTTAAATCAGCAAAATACAGTCCTACTTTATAATACATTAGACCATATTCAAAATTAATAGGGAAAGTTTTAAAAAATTATAGCTAAACATCAAGGGTTAACTTTTCATGTATATTAATATTTTTTATTAAAAAATGGCAATTTAACAACTGCTAAAAATTTTAGTTACCCTCCAAATTTTGGATTTTTATATGGCCTTTATTTAAACTTAAAACTCCAAATAAATAAAAAATCAGTTATACTACTACCTAAACTTACACTTACTGGGACTAAATTCTAAAAAGTAAGTTTATACTTGGAAGAAGAATAACAACAATAAAATAGATAAAACGAACATGTAAAAAAAAAAAAAAAAAGGTCAAAAGTATATAGATGTATTGTGACTTTCATTTAAATTTTTAACTTCTCCACACTTCTTTTTAAAAAATTCCTGGATTCGTCCTTGATCCAATCTTATTCGACTTTGACGTTAAAATGCAACTTGTTTTCTTTGCTCTCGTATGTTTAAATCAACGACATTTTTTTTTCCCACTCCGAAGTGAAGAATTTAAACTGTAGACCTTAATATATGTAGGGGTGTAATTAGCTTGGACCAAGCATGCAACCACCCCTTTAGTCGCATCTAGTTTTGAAACTTAAAAACTTTCTTTCCGGAATTCAGGATCGTTTGTACTTTGTAGCATCTAAAACCTCGCTTTACCCTACAGGTCCGTATAGTGTGTTAGATATGATAGTCTTAGAGGATTGAATTGTATATAGAATGGATATGATAAAAAGATTAATTACATAATTATATCTCTTAATTTCAACTATTTTTTTAATTTATCCCTCTGTTTTTAGAAAATACAAAGATATCTTTGAAATTTTAAATACTTATTTCAATTTCATCTCCATGAATAGAAAAAATTAGGGAAAATAATATGACTACCTTTAAATGGTTATGATAATATTTTATCGAACAAAAATATAAAAAATCCTAAAACAAAACATCAAATTTTAAAAAAAGATCGTAAGTTTTATAACATTTTAAATTTTAAAATATATATTTTTAATATTTTCTCAATAAGAAACCTATATTTCATAAACAAATTAGGTTTAATCAGGGGTATTTTTATTTAATCTCTATGTTTTTAAGTCTAAAAAGTCTACAAGGGAAAAAATTAAAATAAGTTTTTCAAATTCAAAAGATATTTTTATAATTTCAAAAAATAAAAGGCAAATTAAAATAATGAAAGCCATAAGGTATAATTACATGATTAACCTTACGATAAAATTTTAACTAAACTAATCCTATGTTTAGTGCTGTGTTATTTAGATATGGGCCTGTTTGTAAATTTTTTTATTAAATTTCAAATCAAATTGTATTTTTTTTAAATTAAAGAGGCAAAAAAATAATTATAAAAAATATTTTCATTACATGAAAATTTTATTTTGACCTCTCATAAAAAAAATTAATATTTGACCCCACATTTTATAAATTTTTACCCATAGGTACTTAAAAATTTTCACAATATACAAAAATTATGCTTTATTCTCTACTTTAGCAAGGCAAGGGATTGCCTAATTTTCTTTCAAGAGAATTCAAGCACGAATTAGATAAGCTTTTATCCAATCTTATCCAATCTTTTAAAGTTTTTCACCAAACAAAATATTAAAATTTAATCAAATTCTATCTTTCTTAATCTATGCATCAAACATGCCCTACAAGTATTGACAGGCATGAACAAACCAAAAATAAAAATAAAAAACCCACATTGCTTGCGTTACCAAAATTGCTTGCTCAATTCATAATTAAATTTTTTTTTTTTTAAAAAAAGCTGAATTCTTTCTATATACTATACTAACATTATATAGACACCGCCAAAATTGCTAATACACTTTATAAGTTAATCTGCTCGTCTCATTTTCCAATAGCCCCGTAGTAGATGAGCTACTCACAACAGGCTACCTTGTCTTGTGGGCCTTGGCCAACTTCTTCTTTCTCTTCTTCACAGCCTTGGGCACTTTATTCTTCCGAGCCTCCCTCTTCTCTTCTTTGACCTTCTTTTTGTTCTCTTTTCTAGCAGTTTTCCGATCAACAGGAGCCTCCAACTCGGTATCGGACGAGCTCCCTTCAGAATCTCTCGAGTTTTCTTCATCCCCATCCGTG
>CAMOHE010055046.1:45448-63498 GCA_946598075.1 Artocarpus hirsutus
AAATTAACAATTGAAAACAATTTAGGGTAACTAATAATCATTAAAAATAAAATTATGCAAGGTTACTAAATTTCCACAAAACATTCAAATTAAATTTAAAATGCTCATTAAGGCACACTAATCCACCATTTATCATTCTAATTACACGTAATTAACTTCGGGGTGTTACAATGTCGATGTCGACATCACCCCGATATCATAGGAACGTCAACGATGGCGGCATCTTATGTAGTGGAGAGAGAAAGGGAGAAGGAGAGGCAGTTGTGTAATGAAGTTATGGTGAAAAAACCCCTAATTTTAAAGCGAGGATGAATTAGTCTTTTTACATTAACTTTTAATCTGCCAAGTGGCATTAAATCAAAGAGTTTTATTAGCAGTGACATAAATCAAGCTATTCCTAAAAAAAGAGTGGCACACAGCATAAAAATCTCACTATTGTGTAAATTATTTTGATGAAATTATTTTTGTTTTTCTTTTAGTATTTTGAAAATTTTATTGTATTTCAACTTTAATACCGAGATTTTGTTATATATCTCAAAAAAAAAACTTTTATTTACTTTTTACATGAAAAAAAAAAAGATGAAGAGAAAAAATGCACTTAAAAAAAGATCTTCAGAAAACTTTTTGATGAGTTTTGAATATATGAGCACAAGTATTGATCCTAATCGTTCCTTGAATGAACCTCTCGTTTACCAACCTTCAATTATTTGACTCAAAAAATTTCAGGCGAAGTATTTACACAATTGAGTTAGCTCATAACCATTCGTCGAGATGGCGAGATAATGACCCCATATGTAAGGTCAAAATTTATATAAAAAGTTATTCCAACTTATGTGTTTGGTATTTGTGGTTGTAGGCATACCCGAAAGCATTCTCTTTATCGGAATGCCTACCATCGCACTGACTCAATGTAAGGGAAAGAGGGTCATTATTTAAGCCATGTTAAATAGGAAGAAGAATTGATTCAACATTAGCAAGAAGAGCTTCTTTTTCCTCCCCTAGAGAGTTCACTCTCTAGAAGTAAGATAGTAGCCAAAGCCGTTTCTTCCACATCAACTGGCTTTCCATTCCAGGTACGTGCATATCAAACTTTCTTAACGTGTTCAAAAACACACAAATTAAAACAATTCACCTAAAAAAAGAAAATTGGAAGAGATTTCATTAAAGTATAGAAAAGTCTTTCCTATCTAAGTACATATAAATATAAGCCCTTAAAACATTGAAGAGAATCGCTTTGTGAGTATTGCTCCTTAATCTCCAGCAGGATAAGAGTCAAAGATATTGTGTCGAAAGGAATCGAAGCCCTAATAGGAAGGATAACAAGAAGGGTAAAAGGAAAGGGTGAAATCTTGATTGAAAAACCTCGCCACTTCAGCAGTGTGTAAAAAATATAAGAGTAAGAAGTAGGAATCCATCAAGGTTTTGGCTCACAATAAAGCTAGGGTCATGATCGAGCAACTAGTAGTCTTATCTATCCACCTCTCCACATACAATGGCCCCGTTTGTTTTTGTTCTCAAAATTTTTAGAAACGTTTTCGTACATTTTTCGATGCAAAAATTTTAAAAATACTCTCAACACAATTCTCAAAAAATTCTCATTTTTCAAAACAAAAATATTTTTACCTATTTTAAAAATAATACCAAACAGCCCCAATATCTTGAGTTCCTATGATGGTGATCACATCTACTAGCATGTGATGTTTGGACATAGAATCGAGTTCCAAGATCTCGACTTGTTGGGAGTAGGGGCATCAATGCTTGCCCAACCTAGTAAAGGGGTTTGGAGATAGAGGGTTTTTGTAGGGGAGATACAGTTTCTAAGTTAGACTTTTTAAATCAAATAGAGTTGGATGACCCGAAAAGACTAAAATTAAAAAGTATTCACTTCATAAGAAGATGGGCCTAGAACCCATTTTAAGGGGGACCTTGTTGATCCAAATTTTCCTAACCATCTTTGTCTGCTTCTTAAAGCAATCTATGGTCTCCAAGAGGCTCTATATGTCTGGTATATGCATCTTAGCAATTTTCTTAATAGCCTTTTGGCCTTTTTCGTTTTGTAGGTCTATAATTTACTTGCTTGATATAACTCATGCATTCGTGTACAAACCAGTGCAAACGAAATAACACGAATATCTCTAGTAGTTAGTCTATTTCCATCAGCTGACCGATGGGAGCGACAAGTTTGGGATATGCTTGATATTTCTTCCATCAACATTTGGATCTACGCCATCTATCAACAAATTATGGTCCTGAGGGGGCTTGGAAAGGACGGTCCTATATCAACTTAGTTGATAAAGGCAGGTAGTACCCGAAGACTGACTTTCAAAAGGCAATTATCTTAATCACGACGTTATTAAAGGTTGGAGAGCCTACACTTGATTATTAGCTCTTGCTTAGATGCTAAAAGTAGAAAAGTAGATATGTAAATCACTTAGTCCTTGAACTAGGGATAGGGCAGCTTTTATAAAATTATATCATACGAACCTTGACTTTAAGAACAGAAGAAATCGAAGTATTGGAGAGGATTCGACGCTTATCATCTGCCAAACTCAAGGGAAGTGAAAAACCAAAGAAAAAAACTTTTGCCGTACCATACTTATTTTGAAAAGCTCACTCAGCAATTTAAAAAAAATGTTTCACTCTAGGTGAAAACAGCGCCCCTAAAGGCCTTCTCAACTGTCTTTTCTACATGCTTGGTAGGCAAGGCCAATCCATCTATTAATTTTAATATGTCTGTTTCGTCCTAAGCCCTAAAAGTGCTTTCGCCTTGATTGTTCAACCTAGTTGCTCAACCTAGACAAATTTGAATAGTGTTAAATGGTTATTGGCGGATGCCACTTTGAATAAATTCGATTCTATTTATAACAATTCAAAGAGATTTATTGTAGTTCTCTCTCGTTCTTAAATGCATACATAGGGAAGACTGGCCTCAAAGCATTGCAGGTAAGCAGATTAGCAAAGAATCTCCTGAATATCAGCAACGATAAAGATTATTCTTTTAAGTCAGAAAATTAGAGAACTTCATCATTGAAAATTGTATTGAACTAGTGATTGACAGGGAAGATCTCATATCACATATAACAAATAAATGAACCAAAAAAGTCATCACTTTTGCCCGCATTCATTCAGTCTTAGGGGCAATGCTCGCATCATTTCCAATTGCTTGCTCCATTATTCCCTCACTGGCACATGTTCCAAGCTCCTGCTTTGCCTCTCACCCATCAACAAATGAATATATTGTGACTTAATGAACGACAGCTTAAAAATAAAATCACTCTAGATTCCACCTAAAGGTAAAGAGTTCTAACTCTTCACTCCAAGTTATAAAATACACACACGTTTTGGCATCCAAATACTTTAAAATCGAGTTTTCAAAATAGCTTTGAATGTCTTAAAGGATGAGAGCTTCTCTTCTCGTATGCTTTGCCTTTACAACAGTATAATAACTTATTACCTAACATATTTATCTTATACTCCACATTTCAGTTGATAATTTCTGCATGTTTCATAATTTTACATCAATTTTTGTCGATAACAAATCCTCCATCATTTTTTTTTACAATTTTTCCATCAATTTTTTTTTCAAATCTAACTGCTGAAGGTTTCATTATTGCATAAAAACCGATGTTGACAATTTTTGATAAAATCAATATCTGAATTTCATGAACAATTTTATGTTTACGAGAGAAGGAGAGAAGGAGAGAAGGACTGCGATCGAAGTTTCAAAATTAGGAGTGCTCACGAAATTCGTCAATCAGCGAAATCCACTAATCCAAAGGGAAGAGTTTTGTATTAGTAACGGATTAAAAAAATTTCAATCCAAAGGTTTTGGATTGAATTACATCAGTGAATTCTTAATCCGCTTAATCCCGTAAATTCAAAACCCCACATATATATTTATATTTATATATCTTATAATTTTATATTGCTTTGAACTTTTAAGTAAACAATTCTTTATTTTAAGTTTTTCTGTTTAAGATGACTTGATAGTAAGTTTTGTTGAAGCTAGTTTGTCTTAATAATTAGTTGTAACAAATTTAGCTTTATTAAGTTATTTTATATTATGGATTGTTTATTTTAATTTTTGATGTTGAAAAAATTAGCTTTTAATATTCTTATTTTTAAAAATAAACTTAATCTGTGCAAATTCGTGAATCCAATCTAAAAGTTTTGTATCAAATTGCAATTGCGATTTGATCAATTTGAAAGTTTTAGATTAGATTGTACGTTGACCTTAAAGCAACAAAATACAATCCTACTTTATAGTACATTAGACCATGTTCAAGGTTAATAGAGAAAGTTTTAAAACATTATAGCTATACATCAAGGGTTAACTTTTCATGTAAATTAATATTTTTGATTAAAAAATGGCATTTTAACAACTGCTAAAAATTTTAGTTACCCTCCAAATTTTGGATTTTTATATAGCCTTTATTTAAACTTAAAACTCCAAATAAAACAAAAATCAGTTATACTACTTCGAAAACTTACACTTATTGGGACTAAATTCTAAAAAGTAAGTTTTTACTTAGAAGAAGAATAACAACAATAAAATAGATAAAACAAAGATGTAAAAAAGTTTTTTTAAAAAAAAGGTAAAAAATATATAGATGTATTGTGACTTTCATTTAAATTCTTAACTTCTCCACACTTCTTTTTAAAAAATTCCTCGATTCGTCCTTGATCCAATCTTATTCGACTTTGACGTTAAAATGCAACTTGTTTTCTTTGCTCTCGTATGTTTCAATCAACAACGTTTTTTTTCCCACTCCCAAGTGAAGAATTTAAATTGTAGACCTTAATATATGTACGGGTGTGATTAGCTTGGACCAAGCATGCAACCCCTTTAGTCGCATCTAATTTTGAAACTTAAAAACTTTCACTCCGGAATTCACGCTCGTTTGTACTTTGTAGCATCTAAAACCTCGCTCTACCCTATGGGTCCGTACGGTGTATTAGAGATGATAGCCTTAGAGGATTAAATTGTATATATAATGGATATGATAAAAAGATTAATTATATAATTATATCTCTTCATTTCAACTATTTTTTAATTTATTTCTCTGTTTTTAGAAAATACAAAGATATCCTTGAAATTTTAAATATTTATTTTAATTTTATCTCCATGAATAGAAAAAATTGGGGAAAACAATATGACTACCTTTAAATGGTTATGATAATATTTTATAGAACAAAAATATAAAAAATCCTAAAACAAAATATCAAATTTTAAAAAAAGATTGTAAGTTTTATGACATATTAAATTTTAAAATATATATTTTTAAATTTTTCTCAATAAGAAACCTATATTTCATAAACAAATTAGGTTTAGTCAAGGACAATCTTATCTAATCTCTATATTTTTAAGTCTAAAAAGTTTGTAAGGGAAAAAATTAAAACATATTTTTCAAATTCAAAAAATACCTTTGTAATTTCAAAAAATAAAAAAATAAATTAAAAAATAATGAAAGTCATAAGGTATAATTACACGATTAACCCTATGATAAATTTTTTAGCTAAACAAATCCTATTTTTAGTGTTGTGTTATTAAGATATGGGCCTGTTTGTAAATTTTTTTAAATTTCAAATCAAATTGTATTTTTTTAAAATTAGAGAGGCAAAAAATAATTATCAAAAATATTTTTATTCCATAAAAATTATATTTTAACTCCTCATTTCTAAAAAATTATAATTTGACCCCACATGTTATAAATTTTTACAAACAAATACTTAAAAATTTTCATGACATGCAAAAATTATGTTTTATACTTTAGCAAGGCAAGGGATTGCCTAATTCTCTTTCAAGAGAATTCAAGCACGAGTTAGATAAACTTTTATCCAATCTAATCTAATCCTTTAAAGTTTTTCATCAAACAAAATATTAAAATTTAATCAAATTCCATCTTTCTTAATTTGTGCATCAAACATGCCCTACAGGTATTGACAGGCATAAACAAACCAAAAATAAAAATAAAAAACCCACATTGCTTGCGTTACCAAAATTGCTTGCTCAATTCATAATTAATTTTTTTTTGTAAAAAAAAAAGCTGAATTCTTTCTATATACTATACTAACATTATATAGACACCGCCAAAATTGCTAATACATTTTATAAGTTAATCTGCTCGTCTCATTTTCTAATAGCCCCGCGGTAGATGAGCTACTCACAACAGGCTACCTTGTCTTGTGGGCCTTGGCCAACTTCTTCTTTCTCTTCTTCACAGCCTTGGGCACTTTATTCTTCCGAGCCTCCCTCTTCTCTTCTTTGACCTTCTTTTTGTTCTCTTTTCTAGCAGTTTTCCGATCAACAGGAGCCTCCAACTCGGTATCAGACGAGCTCCCTTCAGAATCTCTCGAGTTTTCTTCATCCCCATCCGTGCTGGGCTCTGATTCAATCTCAGGGGGGTTAGAATGACCAGATGGATAATTCAATGAATCGCCGACCAAATTCAGCTCAGGTTGCTCCTGCTGCTGTTTCACGGATGGTTGAGCTGTACTAGAAAGAGCCTCCTTTAGTCCGGTTATTGTCTTGTAGTACATATCCCCGGTGTCCTGACCGCTAGTCAGCCGTATTACATCCTCCTCAACATGTTTGACATGATCCAATGTCTTTGGAATGTATGACTGAGAATAGAACAAAAAATTTTAAATGCATCAGTTTCAAGTCTCAACGATCCCAAAGGAGCCTGTCAATAATTTTTGACCTAGCAATTTCCATTGATTTTTTATCCCCTTTAATACATTGTTAATCTCATAGAGGCAAACATAGTGTTCTTGATACGCATAAGACTGACAAACTTTAACGCTCCACGCCTTCATTTCGTAGCTTGAGAAGGATACAGTTATATAAGAGTTTAATACACAGACATATACATATATAAGATTTTATATACATATATAAATAACATATATATATATACATCTGGCTATCTCCTAGACTATACTTTTTAGTATAAAATATAGAAACTCCAAAGACGTTGGATAAATATGGGATACCTGCACAAATACAGAGTCCGCAATTTCATCCTCTGCAGATATATCTCTTGACATAATTTTTTGTTGCACCTGAAAGAAATCAATTGAAGTCAGGATAGAAAATCTTCAAATTATTTGACTGCATAAGGCAGACACTATACCTCTTCAAGATAAGTATCCACAGCTTCATCAGCAATACATGGATCAACTATAAAATCAAATAGTTCTCGGATTGTCATAACAGCGACACCGTGTTTTTTGAAAAAGTCCTACATGCCACCAAATATTCAATAAGCTTTGCTGCCAAAAATAATTTAGACTCAAATAAAACATGTGTCAGCATCCACACTGCTAGTGTAACTTACAGAAACATGAACACAATCTTCACGAAGGAAATCAAGGGCACGAGGATGGTCCAGATCAACTGATTGAGAAACATCAATAATATACAAGTGACCCTACGCACGAGAAGGGAAGATTTGACCTTAAAATAGCAACAACAACAAGTATAAGAAGTATAACAAATATATTGGGAGTTAAATATATACTTACCTCAAAATAAAGTATGTTATATTCACTGAGGTCTCCATGCACCAGTTTGCACTTCTGATATAACGTCCTCATAGCAATTATTATCTGTTGTAGAATCACAAAAACATTACACTAAACAAAATAGTAAAACATGAAAACTTCTCACCATAACCGGCATAACACAACTTGAATTATTTATACAATCCAGAGTTGGACATATCATAAGAAGAGGCACACGCTTCTAAATGACCATAATTTTGGCTCTTTAAAAGTGGATTCATCTAAATTATAATCCAACCCATACAGACAAGCATAAACCACCTCCAAATAGATCCAAAACTGTCTTCTTTGAGTGGGAAGGCTCCTTTTTCCATTGGGGCATCGAGGGGGAGTAAAGTAAAAGAATACACAACTTTTAGCACCTGCTTTTACCATCCATTTAGCAGCAGGTTCTACATGTAATGCTGTTCTTATTATTAAAATTGCATGTAACATCATTTTTAAGGATTAAAACACACCTCCACATAACCTTCACGTAGCCTGTCTAGTGATAAAGCAGCATCCTTAAGACGAGGTGCAGCCCAACCCGATTTTCCTGCATGACCACCACACAAATGCATCAAGAATTAAAATATACGCAAATAACAATGTAACTTTGACTGAGCCCTGCTCACAATAACTCAGCAAAGGGAGCTTTATTTATATATATATAAACACACACACACACAATCAATGTACATCAAATACACCATAAAGGAGCATGGCCTGAACTAAGGGGGTTAGGAACTCAACCAATTAAACTTGCAACCACAATAAAAAGGGATATGAGTAGATTACACTAAATTCAACACCTTTGGGATATGAACTGTCGATAAAGACGATAAATACCTATAAAATTCATCACCAGAACATTACGTCTCAAAAGTAATGGGGTTGGACACCGTATTCCTTCGTCCTTTAGCCTGCAATTCATAACATTCATTTTCCATGTTGAATCATATTATTAGTAAGATAATTTTGTCATGTGTCAAATTCTCCACTCAAAAGATCTTGATAAATCCTGCAAAAAGGCTGTCCTTTTTCGTTTTACAAGAGCATATACCTCAGACAACAGTTCACTAAATGAACAGAAAAGAGATTCTATTAAGTGGGAAAAACTAATATAGCGATTAAAAACACGTTATTTCCTTTAATTTTATCTCAGAAAAAGTTTCAGCAATATTTTAATGTACTAGCAATTCCAAGTTTTACCATTCATTTTAGCATTTAGTACTATAAGAAAGTAACAATGGTAATAAAGATTTCTGATAACACGTCAATATACATCTGTTAAAATAAATGAAAGAAAAGAAAAAAGAACAGATTGTTATTTCCCATAACTGAAAATATTGACTGTACCTCGCAAGATTCCTCCTTTCTTTCTCAGCCCAAACTTTCACCATTTTCCTGGGGTTGCGCTTAGAGTAGCCATGTCTGAATCGATAGTCACCTTGTACATATCGATCTCTATCCCTGAAATTGTGTTTAAAAAAGAGAGGAAACAAAGAATAAATACATGCGCAGGCTGCTACGAACAATAATGCCCAGGCAAGGAAGCTAGGAAACATGTTGCTTTTGTTTAGAAAGCAAAGTAATGCAATTATGCTGCTGCTAGAAACCTAAACAACAGATTGATGCATCTCAGACATTAAAAAAAAATGCTATAAATCAATTAGTCATGTGAGCAATTTTCTTTTTAGACTTATTATTGTCCTTCTTATTATTATTTTTCTTTACCGCTTAAAGCAGCTTCATAAGTTTACTTACTTAAATACCAAAATAGAAGTTTTGTATACTTTAATTGCCAGTTCCTGGCCATTAGATTTTGTTGCATGATAAACATTTGCCTGCAAAAATAGACAGAGCAAAGGATTTCAAAAAGGAATAAAACTGAATTTCAATACAATTATATTGTTATGAAAACATTAGAAGAATAAAAAATATAATAAAAAAAGAACAACAACAAAGATCGTTAAATCTTACTTCTTTTCCAGTTGAAATACAGCCATTAATATCGTCAAATTCACCACCATTCAGCATTTTATACAAAACCATCCGAGTTTTAGGATCAATTGCCTGTAAACATACATACTTGGTCATATCCTCTGTTGGAACAAGTCCTAAGTAAAACTTCAATCAGAAACCAACTTCAGATGCATAAATGAAAGTAAAACACAGTACTTAACTATAAAAGAAATTATAAGCTTAAGTCTAGTACCAATTTGGAAAAAGGACAAAAGCCTGAAAATATAAACCGTCAATGAAGCGAAGTTCAAAAATAATTTTTAATATTTATCAACGAAAACTTTATGGACCATAAGATAATACACTGATATTTGTCAGTGCTTCACAAAAGAGCGATTCTATAGTGTAGCAATAAGAGGTGTAGCATTACAATTATTGAAGCAATCCCAAAATGCCCGAATTAGTGTATCAATGTCAAATTTTAGATTTTGAGTAGTAAAATCACGCTCCAATAATACTATTTTTTGTGCTAAATCTTGCACATAATATATTTGGTGCAAAATTTGACACCATATGTAACATATGAGAAATTTTAGCATTTGATGCATACTAGATGATGCAATTACTTTTTCATTTAATCTTACAATATTCTCCTTGCAAATTATTACAAAATTAAACGTTTCATTTTACGAATTCACAATATTAATGATTATTCTAAAGTATAAACAGCATTTAAAATAGCATTATAACAAAAAAAGTATGGTAAACGTATCGCATATATGCTATTTTAACCCTTTTTTCATTAGCATTGGCATTTGCATTGAAAATGTACAACATCGGTCTTCCATAAATAAATGCTTTGTTCTATTTTGTAAGTCCCTATCACTTGGTATGAAAATTTTTGCGGAAAATAAAACTTCAAACTTCAAACTAAACCAATTCCTACTCACCTGCTCAACAGTCGCACGGTCTGCTTTCTCAGTGGTTTTCTTTTTGCCAATCGCCATGTCCCGAACACTGCCGCGAATCTCCGTCGTGACCGAGTTCGACATGCCGACATTCAATCTCCCTTCCCACTCCTACACTCCAAAACCAAAGAAAATCAGCTTGAGAGAATTTTCCCTTCGAATCGAACATGATGAAATGATGTAAATTAGACTAAACCCTACCTCGAGCGGCGAAGCTCGGATGTGATTGGAGAACTTCTGGTTCTTATTAGAGCGAGGCTGAAGAGTTGAGGAGTTATGGCGAGAGAAAATCCCTCCATGAGCATTCGGACGCCTCGAGTTTAGCGTGAAACTGCAATCGAATCCGTTGTGGTCGTTCTTCGAGTCCAAAAAGTCCAGTGCGTCTCCGATTTCCGAGTCCGACGACGATGAAAGCTCTTCTTCCTCTTCGAATTCTTCTTCTTCTACACCTTCCTCGCCGCCATTAACGACTGGTTTTAGCTCGGAAAAATCGAATCTTTCTTCTGCCACAGCCATATTTGCGATCGAAATTTCAGAATTGAGCTGGGAAAATTATGGGGACGAGTGGAAAATATATCATCAATGAAGAAATTCTTTTTTAGGGTTTATCAGAGTTCCACAGAGTAAGCTAGGGCTTAGCGCGCGCGAAGGACAACTGCGCATGTATTCGGGCCTTAGTGGACGTTGTGGGCTTCAGTGAGGCCCAAATTATTTGGCCCATAGCAAAAGTTGAGTAGTTGAGACAAAATTTTTAAAGAGTATTAAGGCAGAATTAACCCCAAGCTTATTAATAATAAACTCGAATTTTGAATTTTATGCCCATCACAAGTTGTATGGGTCAAATAATGAAAAAAACAAATGGTAAAACGTGATATTGAACTTTAAAAAGTGGTGTAGAGACTAATTATTTTGGGTGATTAGGGGTTTTTTTGTCCTGTCTCTTGAGGATATGCACTAAATAACGTAGTTTTTAAATTAACATAAAATAGATGGTACAAAAAGATAAATACCCGTTACGTCAATAAAGAGCAGTTTGGATTAGAATTTAAACTGCACAACTCAAATTTTATTAATTCAAACAAAATAGTTTAAATCAACACAATTCAAATAACAAACCAAACAAGGACTGCCTCTCGGTTGTGGAGGGTATAAAGAGAGAGGAGGAAGAAAATAGTTCTAACGAGGTTTTTTTTTAAAGTAGGTTTAGGGAAAAAAAAAACATATATTTAAACAGTCTTAAAGTGAAGAGAACAGTAGACAAGGTTATATTAATACACATGGTCACAGTTGGTAATCTCTCTCCAAATCCTCTAACTGCAAACGATCTGTAGAACAAATCATCCATAGTTGTAATTAATAAGGTGTTTGGTAAAAAATGGTCCAAATCACTTTTTTAATTATGAACAGTGTTAAGCTCTTACATACTACAGTAACAATAAAAAAAATAGTTATAATGTAAAGCTCTCACGTGCTACAATAAAAGCAGTTTTAACCAATGGTTCTAACCATCCTATCAAACATATTATAAAATAAGAAAAACGATTCTTATTCACAACTCAAAAGCATTATCAACATTAATACATATGGTCTTTACATATTAATAAGCGACGCATTCATAATATCTCAATATTGTTCAAATTCATCAGAAAAGCGCACACGCATTACACAAATTATTCGTGTAAATTAAGTATATCGATACGCACAGAGGGAGATATATAAAGCACGTGACAAGTCACAAACAATTGTTTATGCTTTCAAATTTATCACCAACATTGGCAAGTGGACTATCTTCAGGCACAAGAGAACTGGCATATACATGTATGGACAAAGAAACTTCAGAATATCAGATGAAATGGAAGGTAATGAATCTTTGTGTCTATTCCTTTATTTTTGGTCTTTCATGATAAGGCCATTAACAAATTTTGATAAGAAAATTGTATATGGTCATTTTCTAAATAAGAGAAAACCAAGAGTACATCAATCCAAGTTGATTATTCTCAAGTCTAATATAACTTCCCTTCAAAAAAAAAAAAAGGGTCTAATGTAACTAATTTCTTTATTGTTGTTGTGGTTGTTGTTTTGAACTGGAAAACAAACTTCTTTTTAATGAGTCTTAGTCTAAGTTTATCTTAACTAGTTACTTAATAAATATTTAAAAAAAAAAAAGAAAAGAAGAATGTCATTTGAGTACTCTACATTAAACCCTTTTTTTTTTGGCAACTCGGTAGCATATGGTCTTAGAAAATCCCATTGCAGTATCCTGTTATTTTGACCAAAAAAAAAAAAAAACATTAGGTGCCCTAAACTTATTTTTAGACATGAATTATCTTTTAGGCCTTCTAGCCTACGAATGTTATTAAAAAAAAAAAAAAAAACATGATCTTTAAAAGCACACAATATAATCTTAAAAAAACTCCTAAATTTTAAAACAAAAGAAACAGGCTCAAATCTGGTTCGGATCTAGCTATAAAAAAAAAAAAAAAAATTAGCCAAAAAAAGTTCTATGAAATATAAGTTTTACTAAGAGGCCAAAATCAACTTTTATGTCAAAAAAAAGTAGATACCGGATGATATTTTCTTAAATAACAAGGTAGTGCCATGCAATTTCTTGAATGCTAAGGTACTAACTTGGAAAAAAAAAAGAGTTAAAAATACAAAAGCTGTATGTAAAAATGAGAAAAAAAAAATTAAGATAATACACCCTAATTATCGTAAAAGAATGTTTTTCTTTTCTGGAAATAATATCTAGGAAGATGTACACCAACAACACAAATAGACTAGAGAGACACAATAGTAAAAAAATAAAATAAAAAATAATAATGTAAATCTATGAATGGTTTAGACTGAAATAAAATACGATTTTAACTTATTTGAAACAATGGAAATTGAGAATATTTGTAATGCCTACTTAGTCATCATCAGATTCGTCGCCATCTAATAATAGAGTTAAGAACATGCGCAATTTTTGGCCAATCCTCACCAATTTCAGGTCTGCATCTTTCCTCTAATGCAATATTGCAACCTACAATCATCAACTTTGTTAAGATGTGAACTCTTGCATCCCCTCAGGCAGAGAAGACAATTTTGGACATTTTTCAATCACAAGTGTCTGAAGTGAAGTGAGTTTTGGCAGCCACTCTGGCAATGCAGCCTATTTGGGACACTCGACCATAACCATAAGCTGTAGAGAGCGAGCAGCTCCTTGAAACCACTCAGGCAGAGCCGTCGTCTGTGGTAAATCAACTGGCTAATCACTTCACTAGGTCCGCTCGCCAACTCAAGTTTTCCACAATTCAAAATCTCATGCGGCAAGGATCTCAAATTTCTACTCTCCTTGAAAGCAGAAATTGAAGAGAAAAGCTGGTTTGTTTTGTTGCTATCGTCATAAACAAGTTTCTTATATCTCTAAGCAACTCCTCAAGCTCTGAATATCCATTAAGAAACCAAGTTTGCGGACTTTGCAGCTTGCAAATTAAATCAGGCAATTTCTTAATCTTTTTGTTTTCACTTAAGTTGTGATATCTCAAATGCTTGAGGGTACCAATTGAACTTGGCAACACTTTGAAAGATAAGACACTTAAATCAAACAATTGCAAGTATTTAAGTCTTGAGATGCATGTGTAAAGAAATTACTCCTCAATATTAGGCTTTTCATCTGTTTCATAATTGAGAAAAATACTCCACATTTTTGCAAAATTTATGCAAGTTTTTTTAAGATGCTTTGACTATGGCTATCCTTCAAAAATATCCTCAAATGTCTCGCGCTCTGATCAAGGACAGTTTTAGTGTGAGAATTTATTTTGGAGTACTCGTTTTGGATTATTGAAGTTGCTAGATCATGAATTAAATCATGCACTTCAAATTCCTGAAAAACATTGAAATTTTCTTCGACATTGTCTAGATATTGAAAAGAAGACCTGCCGCATAACTCTTTGAAATGCAATTTCTCTGTTGAAAAAATTGGTTACTAACCATTTTAAGGAGTTATTTTGAGGTATAATTTTTAGTGGGAGCTACTTTGTAAAAATGATGGGTCTTGACAAATTTGCATTTTCTGTCATCAGAAGATCGAAATCATATATTTATATGCTCAAAATAGTAATCATGTGAATAAAAAATTGATGCTCAAGGTGGACCCATTAACATTTAAATTTTGTTAAAAAAAACCTAAATGTAAAATTGATTAGGCATTAAAGTTTAATATGATTTATAACTGGCTGTACTTTTGTGCTTGGATAAGATGTTGTATCGAGGTTGATATTTTTAGATGATTGCATGAATGAGAATAGGAGTACACATATTCATTTTTTTAATAATTATATAAGATCTCTGTTGTATGTGCGACCCAATGGGAAGAATTTAAATGAAAACTATTTATAAAAAAAATCTTGCGAATGATGAGAAGAAGAAATTAAAAAACATAAAATAAATTTTTCAGTTTCATGTGCGTAATATTGTAAATGACATGATGCCAAACTAAAACAGACTTGATCATTCTTTATACTTAATTATTTTTTTTCATAAAATAAAGATTAATTATTTTACGGAAATTAGTTATAGTAAATTCCATATAATCAAAATTTTAAAAAATGTACAAAATAAATTATCTAAATTCCCTGTATAGACAAAAAGAATACATAAATGAAAGAGTTAAATTTTTATCAAACAGGTAGGATCATACCCATTTGAAAGATTTTTTTTTATTATTATTATTATTTAACACAGTTAAATTGATTCTATCATACAATCACGATTTTTTTTTACTTTTACCATTATTTACTAGGCTAATATCCAAACATTGTTCAAATTCATCAGAAAAAGCAGACACGTAATATTTGCTCAAATTATTCACCAAAGAGACATAGATTTAAGTTTGTAGATACACACAAATAGGTATATAAAACACATTGACAAGTCAAGCTTTCAAATTCAACACCAACATCAGTAACTGGACAGTTGAGGATTCCACTGGTTGTAGGCTTCTATTCCCAACGCAAGAGAACTGCACATATGATGTGTGGACAAAGAAATTTCAGATGAAATGAACAGGTAATTATACATTTTGTTTATTTGTCCATTAACTTCTTCATAATTAAAACATCTCCAAGAACAAAATTGCATATGGTCATTTTTCAGATGAGAGAAAACAGAGAATATATATATCGAACTAATTTAGTCTCAAGTATAATATAATAAACTTTACCTTTTTTTTTTCCTCTTTTGAACCGGATAACTAAATTCTTTTTAATGAGTCTTAGTCCTAAATCTAATGTAAGTAGACTCTTAATAAAAATAGAAACTAAGAATATCATTTTAGTACCCTATATTCTAACATTATCTTCCTTTTTATTTTTGGAGTTTGGTAGCATGTTCCGGAAATTCCCATCATGTAATCCCATTATTTAAGAGAAATAAAAAATGATACGTACGCTAAACTCGTTTTTAGACGGTCTTTTAAGCCAATTTTAGAAATAATGGAATTCAAGCATATATGTAATGCCTACCCAGTCATCGGTAGCTTCGTCTCCCAATACTCCTTTTAGGAATGTGAGCAATCTTCGGCCAATCCTCACCAATTCCGGGTCTGCATCTTTCCTCCAACGCATCGCAATCTTCAATTATCAATTGTGTCAGCGACCTGAGCTGTTGCATCCCCTCGTGCAGAGAAGACAAGTTTGGACATTTTCGAATCGCAAGCGTCTGAAGTGAAGTGAGCTTTGGCAGCCACTCTGGCAATGTAGCCAATTTGGGACACTCTGCAATAAGTATGAGCTGTAGAGTGCGAGCAGCTCCTTGGAACCAATCGGGCAAAGCTGTCGTCTGTGGTAACATACCAATTGACAATGTTTGAAGACTCAACTCGCTAATTACTTCATTGGATCCACTCGCTAACTCAAGTTGTTCACATTCCGCTATGAGCAGAAGACGTAATGCTGTACAAAATCTTATATCATGCGGCAAGGATCTTAAATTTTTGCAAGCAACGACAGTCAAAAATTTAAGAGATCTCAATCGTCCAATTCCATTCTCTGGAAAGTAGGTTTGTTTCGTTGTTATTTCTAGATGTCTTAGACTGACGAGGTTTCCTATATCTCTAGGTAACTTCTCAAGCTCTGAACATCCGTTAAGAAGCAAAGTTTGCAGACTTTGCAGCTTGCAAATTGAATCAGGCAGTTTCTTAATCTTCTTATTTCTACTTAAGTCAAGATATCTCAAATGCTTGATGCTACCAATTGAACTTGGCAACACCTTGAAAGATAAACCACCTAAATCAAACAATCGCAAGAATCTGAGTCTTGAGATGCATGTGGAAAAGAATGACTCCTCAATATTAAGCTTTTCATCAGTTTCATAATTGAGAAAAATGCTCCTCACTTTTTCCAATTTCTGCAAGATTGATAAAATGCTTTGAACATGGCCATCCTTCAAAAATATCCTCAAATGTCTCACTTCCTGATCAAGGACAATTTTAGTGTGAGAATTTATTTTGGAGTACTCGTATTGGATTATTGAAGTTGCTAGATCATGAATTAAATCATGCATTTCAAATTCCTGAAAAACATCGAAATGTTTTTCGACACTGTCTAGATACTGGAAGAAAGATCTGCCGCATAACTCTTTGAAGTGCAACTTCCCAATATCTTCCAACTCCATGTTGCCATCAGATGATGGAATGATGCCTACTGCCATCCACATCATGATCATATGCAAATTTACCCTTCGAGCGCTCTTAGGAACAAGCGAACAATAAGCAAAACATTGCTTTAACGATGGTGACATTGTAATATAACTTAATCTCAATGCAGATAAAATAGGATCATTTTGCTCCTGTTTCAACTCCCATATCTCGCTATCTCTTATATATATCCAATCAACTTCATCATTTTTTGAGAAAAGTAAGCTCCCCAAAGTCTTCAACGCCAAAGGAACCCCTTTGCACTTTTGCACAATTTGCTTGCCGATATCTTTTAGCTTTGGAAATTGTTCAACCAATTGTTCATTTCCAAATGCATATTTAAAAAATAACGACATAGAATCCTCCTCAGACAGAGATCCCAAATGATACGCTGGAGTTGTTCCCATGACTGAGGCTACTGGAGAGTTACGCGTTGTAACTAGGACTTTGCTCCCTATGGCACAGATTGTTAACAACAAATCTCTCACCTCATTCCACTTTCCACGATCTTCATTCCACACATCATCCAATACAAGCAAAACCTTTTTTCCCTTTAGAATCTCTTGCAAGAACATTTGCAACTGATCAATAGACCAATTGCCAATATCTCTTGTTTGCAACGATTGATGTACAGCATTAGTTGCACTGATAGAAGATTTTAGAATTTCTTGTGTCAATTCAGTGACATTGAAGTCTTGTTGTACACAGACCCACAGTTTTAAATCAAACTCCTTGGTAACTCTAGCATCATTATAAGCTAATTTGGCAAGCACAGTCTTTCCCATACCCCCAATCCCAACAATTGGAATAACAGAGAGAACGTCGTTGTCTCCTTTCTGCATCAATCGATTCACGATATTTTCCATGTCACTTTCTCTACCAATAACTTCTGAAGG